>BROG01001382.1:0-62307 GCA_030159075.1 Atrina japonica | reverse complement strand
CAGCCTTAGGATAATATGACATATTACTTTAATATTTTTCCAATTAACTACTTACACAGTTTAATTTATTAAAGCAAAATTATATCATGATTTTAATAGGGTAAAAATAATAGTTTGCAATGATATCATAAAGTTATTTGATTCAATTAATCGCATACGTTTGTATGATTTGAATTCAATCAATTTTCATATTTAAACCATGAACTTCATCAACTTCAATTTCAAGTACTAAATACTCAGAAAATATAACATTAAGTAAAACAAAACAAAGGTTTACTAGTTGTCAGACCTCTGTCATTTGTTGTCGCATACTCTTAATCAGAATATGGCATTTTGATAACATCATGTTATATCAGGAATCATGAGGATGGATAAACAAAACTAGAACAAATTATAAAAGTACAAGTTCCATATATCACACGTACTTTGAACCTGAACTTCACAAAGTTCTATTCTAGCACAGAAAATTTTGTAGTGAAGATGTGAACTCGAAATACAACTTTCATTCCTTTATTTATACACAGTAACATAACGTCAAGTAGCGTTACAGGGAACACTAAATATATCACTGGGTCCAACTCCTGCATGTTGTCCATTGTTGTGTAGATAACATCGTGTTCCTATCCACCAGTTTAATGTATCAGCGACGTATATAGAAAATCCTGATAACCAGTATGTTAGTGATTCTGCAGCTGAAATGTTGAAATACGGAAACAAAACATAAGATTTTATTTGCTACTTTTTCGTATATGAGTGTTTAATGTATTATATTGAATTCGATTAACCAGTGTGTAAGTGATGCTGCTGCTGAAGTGGTGTATGTGTATAACGTATAGTGACAATTGAGTTACGCTGCAATGTTCAAATGCATTCTGTGTAATATATCAAAACAATGAAGAACATTATTGTACGAACAATAAGACAATTGAAAAAAAATATGTAATTGGAAAAATGTCCATGCTTTCAAAGTTATAATGACACTGGTTCTTTAGAGGATTTGAGTTATGTTCGGTCTTAGTTAAAAGTCTGCATTCTCATGACATTTGTGTCGTAATGTTACAATTACGTCATGAAAACCAATTGTATTTTTTTCATCCTGTGTGCATCTCAAAATAATATGAAATAGCATAAAACAATATCAGTATGCCTAAGTATAAGATATATAACCCTACACAAAATTATTCTACTAAAGTTACATAATACCAACAACCCAATGTACACAGACGTTATAGTATAACATAGCCGGGGAAAAGGATCAAGGTAAAATTCAATACCACTTTGTTGACAATTAATTGCAGATGTCTGACCTGATGCCAAGGCTAGGACATACACATTACAGATATAAATATGTGTGCTAGAAATAGACTTGCATAAATACATTATTGTTAGCATATTGTCCTGCCAAATAAAAATCCATCTAAGACACCTGTGACCTTGACATCATGACAGACCAAATTAACGAAAATAATGAAAATAATTTAATAAATATATTCAAATCGGAATACTCACGATCATCACTCTCTTTACGGTAATATATCTTGACACTATTCAAAAGATAGATGCCACCCAGATCAACACGCCACCACGCTTGTTTGTGAAAATTGTCTGAGGTTACGGCACAGGAGCCCTGTGCTACTTTCTGTCTAACATCTCCATCAATTGCTTCATCAGCCAGCCACTTATCAGTGTATTGACTGGTAGACATATCTGCTGTCTTGTTGACCGACAAGTTGACTGCAATATAGGGCGAACATGTAGTTTGCCTGTCATTAATGATAACTTGTCAGAGGCAAACATGTAGTAAACAAGTGTTCTAGTGTAAACAATTTATATCAACCGAATTATGAATCACAATTCAGAAGTAGCTTTTTAGTTATTCTTAGAGAATACCATTTCCATTATGTTTAGAATTGTCTTCTACAGGGTACAGTATACTCAATAAAATTTAACAAAGCTTAAGCTAGTACTTACCATAGGAAAATACACATTGTAGTAATTGAAGTACAACAAATGTGCTTGAGATCGTGAATGTTCCAAGTTCCATGACGAGTAAACATGGCACACCCTTGAACAAAACCAAACGCGTCACTGTCAACGCACATATAATATATGATAACAATAACTTTGCAGTTTATATCTATAAGAGGAAAGCTAATTATCACGTATGAACTTTCTTTATAGACGTGGACAATTGCAAACAATTAACAGTTATACATGGAAGATAGCTCAATTTATTATGTAATCATTTATTTACATCTGCTCATATCACATTATGATTGTATATGTGACCGCCAGCATATTACAAGGTTACGGTAAAAAGCAACTAGTCGGTTTAAGGAAGTACAAATTATATGGCGAGTTTAGCTTACAAACTAAAGGACGAACTATTTGCACGTAATATTGATATTAGCATAGTAAAACACATATAACTTGGTGGATGGAATCTTGCCAATTCTTTCTTGACCATGACGAGTTTAAAGCAAGCTATTAAAATGATTGTTTCTACTTGTTATCATATACAATAATTGAGAGACCCCATAGTTTAATGTTTTGGGCCTTAAGCATTCGGCCACGGAACCCCCTCTATATAGAAAAACAGGAAAGTACACACATAACACTATTGTGTACAGATTGTTCAACTGAATGTTGAGTGGGGAAGTTTGCCAGTTTTCTTGCGGAAGGTCGGTGGTCTTTACCCGGGTAACCGGCGTTTCTCCTCCACCAATAAAAACTGGACGCCATCATATGACTGAAAAAATGTTGAGTATGGCGTAAAACAAAAAATCAAATCAAATCAAAAATCAACTGAATGTACTCCAGTATACGCCCCAATTGTTTACACTTGATGTACACTATAGTAGATAATACGAATCTAAACAGAAATATATACCGTGATATGATTTTGTGAGTACTTACGATCTGTAGAGTGTGTTAAAGTTCAACATCCATCTTGTACATCTATCGTCGTTAAATTATGGTTTTGTGTCGCAGTCCTCTCAAGTACGTTCAGGAATGAATATACAAAATACAAGGTATTTGACTTCCGTGTTGATATCACAACAACAAGAATCGGTTTGTGAATCGGCATGATTTACCTTTAAATCTATTTAAATACTACATTCAAAGTTTAATGTACTTTATACTTAAGGCATAATGGAAAAAAAAAAAACAGACACATATAATCGAACACACAGCCATACTCACCAGTATGTATCTATACACACAGACTTATTGGTATATATGGATGTAAAAAAAAAAAAACCTAGACCCTGTGTATCAGTGCACATAAAACATTACATAATCCTCACTTCTATGACGATAGATTATAGCATAGGCTTTTAATTTTAATACTTATATATTCACTGTATAGTTGAAGCTAGTATGAAATAACAGATTTGTAATAACTTACAACTAATTATGTACAGTAAAATGTGTGGTAAACTGTGTTTTATATAAATTCTATAATCTGATTATATATTTTGTTTTGAGAAACCGGTGAAATACATTTACGTATTCTCTCATGTCAACTGATCATGAATATAAGTATATGCAGTGTTTATAATTTAACATAGCTAGTTTATATATAGTTCCATAGTCAATACTTAGTCCACAATTGGACATTGGACGTGAAAATATAATTTCTGTGTGAAAGATCAGTAATCAGATATGTTTCGTATATGCATGATACCAATGGAAATTAAGAAGTATTTAATGCCAACGTACAAAACAACGAAAAATGCAATGTTATACATTAAAACCTGTATATAGTGGCCACCCAAGGGAACAGAAAATATTTGCCCCTATGTGCAGGTGACACCCATACACAGGTTCAATTCAGTTGAAGTATGCAGTCAAGAGACTTGAAAAAACTGGACAGGTAATCCTTATATAGAGTGCCACTACAGCATATTTTGCTGTATATGAAATTAACAATATTATATTTTAGTAAAAATTAATAAACATCAACGGATATTAAAATTCAAATTCCATTAGGATACGACAAGATAGATATACAAATATATCAAAATGGAGAGCAAGCGGGATTGGACCAGGTTTCCAGAGTGGGGTAACCATATGTTCGGTGCGATCTGACACTTCGTCAGGATAAGACGAAAAAAAGAAACATAAAAAGTACACACACACACACACACACACACACACACACACACACACACACACACACACACACACACACACACACACACACACAACACATACACACACATACACATACGCACACACACACAACCGGATCATGACAGAGATGCTACATATTACAGGTATATTGTGATGAAGAAATTAACGAGTGAAAATAGATATAAAACGTGAATGTGTCTGTGTCGGTATTCATTTTATTGTATTATATATATATATACACACACACACACACACACACACATATATATATATATATATATATATATATATATATATATATATATATATATATATATTATATATATATATATATATATATATATATTATATATATATATATATATATATATATATAAATATACATGTATCGATAATGATTATCGAGTTCTGATAAATTCTAGATATTCTAGATATTATTCATATGTTCATAACTTCAATATATTAATTGAATTTTCGTAGTATTTAATGTAAACATTTTAAAAAGTCAATAATATATGAAACAAATACACATTAACAAATGCTCTACGATGGTTGTTGAGTTGCGAACATAAATCGAATGACTAATATTGTACTTTATTCCATGTTTATTTTTTTGCTGATGCGACAATGAAATGTATATATGGGAAATCGTAAATAAATAGCATTTTATTTTACCATTTATAATATCAATACATTATTCATGTTGCAGGTACAGTAATAGTTCATATCATTTTGACAATGCTTTCTTCTGTGCACTTTTATGTCTGAAGTAATACAAATACGACAAAACATGCATTTGTTTTTTTTGTCTTTGTGCTTTTATAATTTCACTTCATAAAAATGTGGAATTCATCGACGTATGTCAGTCAAGTCGTGTATTGCTATAAGTCAGTGTCCTGCCCTGTTGAAGTGTCTCGTACGTATTTGAGGCAGTAGTTGTCTGAACAAGATCCTCGTAAGTCCCTCTTGTGTTTGTGACAGTTTCTTGGTTCATGTCGATCCCTGTATCTTGCATGTTGACACCAATATTCGACATGCGTACATGTCTCTGCTCCTGTTGGATTCTGTCGGTATTACTGAGTTTCTTCTCTTTTATAGTACACTGGCCCCGCAGTCGAAGGCACGTAAGTATTAGAGCAACAATCAGAGCTGTAATGAGTACTCCACTAGTTACACTTATGCCAACGATAACGTTACTCTTATCATCTTCTGTTGTCAGTTTGTCTAAAAATAAATAACATGATATACCATAAATTGTTTTCATAAATACGTGTATACGTTTTTCACGATAGGGTAGTTTATATTATGTGATTATCAGTTTTTGAAATAAGCTGAACTAAACGTTAAAAAAGAAAGATATATATTAGAAATACAACCTAGTTAAGAAAATAAAGGGTACTTTTAAACAATCTGAAATATGTGCTTAAAAATGCCTTACATGCATTGACAACATAATACACGAGATAGTGAAATACACGGTGCATTCGATATGAACAACACTCATATAGTGATATCAAAACATTTGTTTACCATATACAAGACACCTTCCTGTCACATGATGGCATGTTTCGATACATGACTTGCACATACGTGAACACCGATGTCCATAAAATCCAGAACTGCATGCTGAAATGTCATATTTAGGCATGTTTAAATTCTTTTTCAGATTCTAATGATATTCAAATGCGAAATATACAAATATATAAAAAATCTCAGATACTAAAGTATAAATCAATAGAATGTCCAGGACATAGATACAAATCCGGTAAAAATGGACAAACAGGAACCTCTGGAAACCAAGAGGTGGGATCAGGTGCCATGGGGGAGTAAGCATCCCCTGTCGACCGGTCACACCCGCCGTGAATCTACAGTCAAGTCCAATGAAATACGTGAGGAGTGAATCCTCGTCACAATTGGTACAGACGTCTCAACATCCACCAACGAAAAGGCAAATCAACATTTCACTTAGTGAAACAGAGTAATTGCAAACAAGAGTATTATACTGACCATAAAATTGAGGAACGTTGACATTAAACGCGGTTTTCGATATCCCTGTGTCAATAATTTGTCTGTGAGTAGTTTACCTCTGTATATGAAATATTCATATGTTGTGCACGCCCTGGAATATTGGATCATTTGTGAAATATAAACTCCATATACGGGTGACTGAGGGATATTACTTCTTAAATGCGGAAAATTTACGATGGGAAAGCCGAAATCGTCGTGTTTGTCGTATAGCTTAGTTGCCAATTTCCCGTCTGTGTCTATATTAAGTAAAATGTCTAAATATGAAGCGTGTGTGCTTGATTCTGTTGTATCTTTAATTTCTAATTCGCTGGTATATATCGCATTGACATATGTATGAAAATTGTCATTATTATTTGACAAAACGTCGTTGATATATCTAAATGTCAAATTAACGGACACCGCTAAATTTCTCAGCAGTTTCTGAACGAAGTTTGCTTCGTATGAATAAAGGAACAGGTCGGCCAGTAAAGGGGCACGATTGGTTCCCATAGAAATGCCGACAGTTTGTTGAAAGACCAACTCTCCGAACATTACAAATATATTGTCTATTAGAAATCCCAGCATGTTTTCTAATACCAACTTCAGTACATTTATGTGTAGAATCAGAGTGGTGTTTGACAAAATAAGTACCCTGATAGGCAATCACTAGATGTCATATGATTTGATACTGTGAATTCGAGAAAAATTGTGTGCCTTCAAATTTTCTAAAAGCTGTTTATAATTTATTAGTATTCACATCTGATTTACACCGCTTCTGGAATAAGCAACTGTACAGTATTGTTGAAGTTTCTCCTTAACGGCTGTCAATATCTTGGTAAGGAGTAAAGATAAAGGTTTGGTAGAACAGTTGCTGGATCCTACTATGTATCTTTGCTTATATGGGGGTTTTATGAAGTTTCGGTATCCAATATAAATATGGTAGCTCAAAATCGGTATCCGTTGTAGGTATATCAAATGAGCGTAATACGGACACGTGATTTTTAAGGATCTCGTCCTTTGAAAGTGAGCTACGTATGTATGTAGGATTACCAGAATTCGTATTAAACCAAGTTCTTCTAACAGACAATTATAGTAATGTGCCTTACAAATAAAAACTATATTATTTGAGGCTGTGTCTACTGGTACCAGTACATATTGGTCATGTAATCTACCCAGTTCATTTACTACTTCTGGGTCACTAAATACAGAGGGATAATACGTTGTTTTTATATTATATGCTCTGCATATGTTGCTAATTTGTGCGTGTCTATGGTCACGTTACATTGTAAGAAATGTGGAATATTTACTTTTCAGTTGCGACTGTTAATACTAAATTTTTTCAGTATCAAGACGTTCATGTTAAATTGACGGTACTTTAATATTATCGATAACTATTTCCTGATATATAACTCGCGTGATGGATGACTTAACTTACTTTCATTACAATAAATCCCTTTCCATCCAGTTGAGCAACCTGTTAGACAGGTACCGTTGATATGGCTACAGGTACTGCTGATACAATTGCCACACACTTTGGAACAGTTTGGACCGAAAAATCCTGATATACATTATATTTATTGAGAAAAACAAACAATTACCTTTGTCTCTTCTTTTTTGCTTTTTTTTTTTTTCTTTTTTTTTTTTTTTTTTTCTTTTTTTTCTTTTTTTTTCCTCTTTTTTTCTTCCCTTTTTTTTTTTTGTTTCTTTTCCTTCTTAATAGGTGATCTTTGTCTTTTCTTTCTTTTTTTTTGCGGGCTTTTTCTTTTTCTTACTTTCAACATTTCATATATCTCACTTTAGATATAATGACCTTGTTTGTAATTACAATGTTAAATTAAATGAAATTATGAGTTGAGGTGTTAAATTGTGATGGGCGGTTATTCCTCGCTCATTGCAGTTACATTTGACTTTCGACTCGACGTGGCCTGTAAACGGTTATCTGCTTGGTCAGACCTGACCCTATTTCTGCATTTTGAGACGGCCATGTTTGCTCAATGTTCACTAGATTTTAATAATGTCTTTTGCACTTCCTTATGTTTAAGACTGTGGTGTCAAATTAATTAGAATATTGATTAAAAAAAGCGGTCTTACTATGATATGAAATCGAATCTTTATTCTATCATTTACATTTTGTGTTGTTTTTTTTTCATAATTAAGTGACCAATTGAGCAAAATTCGATATACTTTCAGAAACATTAATTTAAAAAGCTGAACACTCGATCTTTTTTGCATATATATCAATGTATGGAAATCTAAGACATCTAAGGCGGCATAACCTTTACAAGAAATAATTCGTCGGACTTCAAGATAGATCTTAAAAACATGACGATGAACCACGAGTGAACGAATTGGTGAAATAATAACTACATTTGCACGAAAAGTCGTGAAACACTAAGTCTAAGTGAATGTTAATATGACAATTAAAATATAGTTTAAAAAACAAACAAAAACAAAACTTACTATCATTACAAAATTGCCCCTTCCAACCTTCGGAACATACGTCGCAGTATCCATCAGTCTTCCTGCAATTTGAAATGTTTCCGCAGTTTTCGCTACATGTGGAGTTACAGTTGACACCAAATCTACCACTTGGGCAAACTATAAAAAAACCGTACCATAAACATTGAGTAGGTTGTACCCATGGTGTACATAAACAGCCATTTCCATCATGTCGTTCTGTTTTTACATAAACATGGGTTTATAAACGTGGTCAACAAATTCAAACCTATCATCTTGACATTGACTGTGTATGTGGCGGATTCTGTTTTCCTTTACGTATTTATGAATATACTGTTGATGTATTTTGCTCTAAATCTTATGAATGTCGCCATACACATGTGTTTTAAATCAATTTAATAAGTACACGCATGCGTTTGGAAGACAAATGTACACGGATATTAGATAATCAGTTCACCTTACAATACCAATTGACCATATGTATCGAATTTCTAGATCCTGTTTCTGTTAGAACGCCGTTGCTCTATTTTGTTTAGTATATGTTTACAACGGTCTTGATTTAAATATTTAAATAAACGAAGTGATAAAGGTAAAATTCTAGAAAGTAACAGACGTCTTCTACTTTAAAGCTGAATTAATATAGGCTGTGCCCTCAAAAGAAAACAAACAGTTAGCATCTCGGTTCAATTCTTTATTACAGATATATCGACGATGTTCTGTCCAAAAATAATTCAGAATTTCAGAATTATCTCGGCCAGACGTATCCTATTGAGCTAGAGATCAATGAGACGACAGAGAGCAACACATCTGCTTCTTACATAGATTTGCTCTGTCGATTGGAAAGAACGGCCAACTTCACACTTTCCTTTATGACATTCGCGACTTCAATTTTCATATCACGAACTTCCCTTTTTTAAGATCCCAAGTTTTTATAATAAACAATTATAGTAATGTGCCTTACAAATAAAAACTATATTATTTGAGGCTTTGTCTGCTGGTACCAGTATATATTGGTCATGTAATCTATCCTGTTTAGTTACTACTTCTGGATCAATAATTAGATAGGGATACCGTGTTTTCACAGTTTTCGAATACGATATTTTATCAACCATCGAATGGCTTTTAGTCATTCAGACAAAGTGTCTGGTTCTACGCCTTCATGTTTTGTCCATCGTTTGGCATGACCTTCGACAGAATTCATAATAAAACAGAAATGCTGACGCCAATTAAAGGAACGGGCTTCCCGGTATTTAGGGCACCTTAAAATAAGATTTTTGAGGCTTTCATTTTCAACAATATAAACGTCGCCAGTGATGACATGCCCGATAGGATTGCATTTGAAAGGAGATGAAGCACATGGTCATGTGACACTGTTGCGTAGAAGATGATTGATGCCTAGGCACTGCAAAACCTGTCTGTAATTGAATAGCTTGGATGCGATGCTAGGTGTATAGCTATATGAATTGCAAGGCGTGGTCTTCAATTTAAAATATGGTGGAACACGGGGGTGAACTTTTTGTAATTTAGAACATTGCCAATGTTTAAAGCGTCTATGCCTTTATTTTTAAATTTACATTTAAGGAAAATACGTTTCTGTTCAGAACAGTCATCGTTTGTAACGTGTGCAGGCTTAAACAGTTTGTGATAAGCGATGTTCATTATAACGGAGTTCAGTATGTATTCTGGGGTTGAAGAATCCGTGTAGGGGTTCATTCTTTCTTCTTAAAATAGTTTATTAAAAATTGTAAAAGGAACAGAATAAAGTTTACTGCGAATGCGATGAAGACCCAATTTTATGTTAACTTAAGGTAAAAGAGATGAAAAAGTGACATCATGTATGTAGGATCGGTTGTATGAACGATGTTCATGACTTCGTTTACGTCTTACGTTAGAATTAAAAAGTTCCATCACATTAACACCATTACACAGTGAGCTTGACAGATTGCCTACACTTTGGATATTATCGTTACATGAATAGGGATATGCAGTGCCAAACTGTTTAATCCAAAATTCTTCACGCTGTCTATGGAAGGGGGTACACAAGGTGGGGTTGTTGGTCCAGTGGTATATTTTTTCAATTAAACGCACTCTCATAGACAAGATGGAATGGTTGGGGGAGTTGAAATTTCGATAGAGTATCTGGTTACCCCCCCCCCATTATTGATTTCGAATCGATGACCAGATTCTCTTTTATCTAAGGGCCCCTTAGTTTCGCCAACATAAATCAAACCACACAAGGTACATTCAATTCGGTAAACAACGTTAGACAGTTAAATGCGATTCTTTGATTCTAATAAATTCGAAATTATAGTTTTTCAAAGACTTGAAATAACCAGGATATTAGTACCTTCGTCACAGTAAAAACCTCGGTAACCGGGAGCACATCCGTCATCACACCCTCCATGAGCTTTGTTACAGTGGACACCATACAGACAGTTACCACTACAGTTGTTACTACAGGAGTCACCGTATGTATCGTCCTCACAATCTAACGAGTAACAACATTATATGGCATAAGCATAATCCATTATTTTGTAAAGACCATTTAAAGAATGCCCCGGGATGATGGAAGATAAAATATACTAAAAGAAAATCTAGTCTAAAGAGATTCCAATCTGTTATTAAATCGCCAACACTTGCATCTGAAAATCGTTTGAGGTTTTGCACATTACTGCAAAATTTAAAGGCGTCCCCGAATTTACAACTACTAAAATCAAATAGTAGTTTTTCATACGAAAAGCTCATTTATCGATTATTGTATATGAGAACTGATAATTTAAAGTAAAAAATTAAAACGCGGATAATGATTTATAGAGCTAAGTGATATTTAAAAAAATAATCATCATTCGATAGACAGTACATAACTTTATCATATCCATTGTGTGAGGCACATTTAAAAATATTCAGAAATCCTGGAATACATTTCCGCAAACGAATACGTCATTCCCGAAATTGCATATCTCTTTTACACATGTAATGTGTAGGTCTAGGTGTAATCTTTCGATTCATCACCCCCCCCCCTTTGTAAATTAATTTACTCATGGACAAATTATAAGCGATTAATACGAATGTCTAATTCTGTGTTTGTAATGTGGCATGCACTTAGTTATGTGATAATAAAAGTGATGAGTTTGCCAGTACACTGTTGCTGATAATATAATTGCATTATCAAATTCTAACCCGCTTTCATATTTGACAATTCATCAAGTATGTATTTCAAAAATATTGATTAAACATAGCTGATAATTCCCTATCTGTAGTATGACGAAAAGATGTATCAAATGCATTGATTAAGTATCACCAAATTCATATGCACACTTTGAACCTTAACTTCGCAAAGTTCTATTTTGGCAAAGTTCTATTTTGGCACAGTATTTTTTGTAAACAGGATTTGAACTCCAATTACAACTCCCGTTCCTCTGTTTATACACAGTAACATAACGCCCAGTAGCGTTACAGGGAATAGTAAGTATATCACTGGGTCCAGGTATTGTATGTTGCCCATTGTTGTGTAGATAACATCGTGTTCCTATCCACCAGTTCAATGTATCAGCCACGTATATAGAGAATCCTGATAACCAGTATGTAAGTGATTCTGTAGCTGAAATATTGTCGTAATACGACACGTATATGTACAGTGTTACTTGTGATAATCTATAAACTTTACCGACATCATTTTCCATTATTTAAATAAATCAAAGTTATATAAGGATGTTGAATAATTTCTTTAAAACGCTATCGGAAATTAAATATGTTAAGACTTGCATTTATATTGCATCAGCATTTCTTTAATCAGAAATAAAAGCAACAGGTACGGGAGTTGCATTGTCATAAGTGTGGATAAGAACATATACAAACGTATACGGGCATCGTGTAAGATATTGGAATACATTTTCTGACGAGTACCCTGACAAAGTCAGAGTGATATCAAATATAAATCGAAGGAGATCAATATAATTTTGTTATCAATTAAGGATTTTTTTTCATTTTTTGGACTTCATCGAGTATAAAGGCAATGCATTATGGAAAACATTCTGTGCAGCACGAAGGAGATCAATATAATTTTGTTATCAATTAAGGATTGTTTTTCCTTTTTTGGACTTCATCGAGTATAAAGGCAATGCATTATGGAAAACATTCTGTGCAGCACGAAGTTCTGCACATTGATTTTTTTCCATAATGCATTGCCTTTATACCCCAAAAAGTCCAAAAATGAAAAACAATCCTTATATTTTCTTTTAATCTGTAGTCAGCTGGTTATGAAATTCATTCGATGTAATTGGCTTTGCGGTAGGAGGTTTTTTCATATGATGTAACAGCTAAACTGCTGTGTGAGACGAGAAGTAGTTCCCCTTTTCTTTCCGGAAATACTAAATGGAATTAAGGTTTATTTTCTTATTTTCATATCATTTTGAAAGAAACTAGTGATGTAGAAAAGTTTGAATAAGTGTCAGATTTGTTTTTAAGTTCTTTTAGAATATTCGTCTGCTTGGTAACCGGAAGGTTAAATGTGTCAGAAAAGAATTGGAATTGCAAATGGCTGCGCCCATGAGTATGCTGAATAATGTATTTACAAATAATTTGCGTTTGAATTCTGATATATTATTAATGGGATATACTATAGAAAGATTTAGTGTGACTTACAAAAAGTGAGACAGCTAATATTAATTTATGACAACTGAAAGTAACCATTTTATTTTACATTTTTTACCAAGCAGCTGGGAACCACGATGACTGATTGGTACGTAACCTACGTAAGTAGGCCCATTTCACACGACCTAATTTCACACGATGCGGGTGACGAATTGTTTCTGATAGGAATATCCAGTGAAGGCAAACAAATCGACTTGTTTATCAAGAGATGCTTGACAAAGTTGCACTAGGCCTTACTTTCTTTCTTTCTGTTGTAACTATGAAGCCAGACGGTGGTCTGTGGTTCTGGTCATAACATGACCTAGATTTATTGCGATATGGGCCTGTAGGATGTTCAGTGTGCTACAGATGTAGTCTCCTGTTTCCGATTTCTTTCTGTGATTTTTAATTGTTTTGTGGTAGGTCTAATGCATGGCTTTTAAGATTAAATATATAAGAAGTAAACATGTGATATTCTGTTTTTTTATTGATTCGTTCGTGTATTTTTACGCTGAAAAGTAAAGTGGTTAATACTCGGGGCACGCGACTGTATTTACCGGAATATGCAATATATCGCTCTATATACATGCAATGAAGGGAATTACAGTCGGTATATACATATTAAATGAATGAAATAACAAACAAGGTACTAGGCACACTTACGATCATCACTCTCTTTCCGGTAATATATCTTGACGTTATTCAAAACATAATCTTCACCAAGATCAACACGCCACCATGCTTGTTTGTGAAAATTATTTGACGTAACTGCACAAGAGCCCTGTTCTACTTGCTGACTTACATCTCCATCGACAGCTTTATCGGCCAGCCACTTGTCACTGTACTGACTGGAGGACATATCTGCTGTCTTGTTAACCGACAGATTCACTACAAAATAAAAGCAAAAAAAAAAAAAAAAAAAAAAAAAAAAATTAAAAAAAAAAAAAATAATAATAATAATAATAATAATAATAAATAAATATAATACAAGGCTTAAAGAAAGAATTAATTTCAGTGGTAACAGTTATATTTAGGATATAATGTGTAGGTTATGACTGACGGCCGTTTAATATCTATAAAAACACCAACAGTTTTATTTGATTTTATTTAAATATAATGAAACATATAACGTATGACACTTTGAAACATGAACTTGCTCTTGTTTTGGGTGTCCCACGAAAAAACAGTCACTTCCGGTTTCAATATGACATCGAGTATAGACCGGACTGGGAAACATATCTTTGAAGTTATGATGTTATAACAAACAGCATGTATGTAACATAATCATCTGCAATACTCACCAAAACACGTGACACATTGTAGTAATTGATACAGAAATATTAGACCCGGTATCTTAGTTTGCATCTTGCCTTTAAAAGAAACAAAATTGCCTTTATAGATATATTCATATTCATATACAAATCACTGCACATGTATGTTATATATGTCAGCGATTGTTTACAAGTATAAAACTCGAATCTCTGTAGCAACCCAATTCAAACAAATGCTATTGTTGCGGATATTTAAACGTTGGTTTTCACATCAAATAATATGTCTACTTACACGTATATCTTCTGGTGCTTTCGATTTGTATATTGTCCGATAGTTTCATAATCACGCTGTAAGAACATGATCGATGAGTTGCAGTGTGTTCTAAATAATGTTTAAAAGAAATATAAAGAATGGGATATATTACTTCCTCGATGGTATCGAAATAATACGTGTAACGTTTATATTTAAAGCTATCAATCTGTTCGTTGGTTCATATAAGGAATATTTGTTATGATACTTCCCTTAATTTATTGGAATTGATTAATTCAAAATACCCCTTGTATATAAATATCACACACGACCTCACCTTATTTCATAAACTAAATAGGAATATAAGATTGTTTGTATAGATCGTATATGTTATTGTACATCGAGTACAAGTACATGTAGTAACAGTAGACAAAATCGAAATAATATTTTGGCAAATACAGCTTATGCCATTTTAAAGATAAGTGTTAGCTATGAAATGCTTTATTAAGGACAGTTTTGAATATTAAAAGAAATTCCTGGCCAGTTTACCTTGAAGAAGTGTCCCCACCTTATCTACCTTACTCTCTCACTTCCCTCCTTCACCTTATGTTTTCTTTCGTTCTTTTGTGTATTTTATTATATCCCTATCTATATTAGTAAATAAATATTTATGTTGCTATCTCTGACAAATTTATGTTTTAATTTCTAAGGAGAGAGCTACTGTAATTTGGTATAAAGTTTGACCAGTCCGTCCTATAACATTGTAATACGAAATAAAATATGTTGAAATTAAGACAGAAATAAAGAATTACCTCAGGTGTACGAGGCGAACGATCTATATGAACTGAAAACTTGCGGACGTCAAATGTACGGGCGGGCGTCTCAGTTACATGTGCTTGAATAAAAACGCCTTCGGAGCAAACATCTTTATCAAACAAAACTATTGTGTATTTAATTTACATATCTAAATGCAAATGAAATACACAACAAAATATTTAAGATGATAATAATGATGAAACTTTTCACATTTATTTTTTCAACCTTCTTTATCTTAAGACTAGGTATGGAAAAGTAAAATGACCTACAAAAATATATGTGTCATATATGTTTCGATTATTTTGTTGATTGTTAAATTCTATTATGCTTTGTTTTTTTTTTTTTGTTTTTTTTTTTTTTTTTTGTTTTTTTTTTTTCTAACATGAAGAACAATTACGAATCCCAAACGGGATAAGACCAGTTGTCCAAAGGTAGTCAGCGTTTTCTGCTGGTATGCCATACCCGTCTCTAATGTTTCATGGAAACCTTCCTAGTTCGATGGAATTTGGAAAAAAGTTCAACTTTGGTGATAAGGTCAAGTTCGGTGAAAAGCATGATTGGCGAAAGGGAGTCACTCTCTGTGGCCATTATCCAGAATTCTATCTAATATTTCTGAGAGGGGGACATACTAAGATCCCCATATCGACCATAACACATCTTAAACAACGACTCCAATCGTTCAACAACGTAACCTTGTGTAAGTAGTCTATTGGCTAGTCGTTTATCTCTCATAATAAAGCATTCATAAGAACAGCGTGCCTTGGCATAGCGTATTAGTTTTGAATTGAAAACGTCATAGGCAGGAGAAGATGGAATATCACTAATTAGAATCGGTAAATTTGTGATATGGAAATTGAAATCGTCCCGTTTGTCATAGAGGGAGTTTCCAATCGACAGGAGTAAATCTAGGTAAGAAGCAGACGTTGCTCTCTGTAGTCTCATTGATCTCTAGCTCAACAGGATATATCTGACTGAGGTAATTCTGAAAATCTGAATTATTTATGGACAGAACATCGTTGATATACCTATAAACATAAAGGGCACCTAGATCTACTCTACACCACGCTTGTTTATGCGATTCATCGGAGGTGACAGCTCATGAATTCTGTTCTGCATTTATTTACATCACCATCAACAGCTTCATCAGCCAACCATTGATCGGTGCATAGGCTAGAAGACATATCTGCTGTCTTGTTGACTAATAAGGTTACTAAAATATAGATAAAAAATAATGGCATATTAAGATATCGATATAATATAAATATGCAAAATTCTTAAAATGATTTATGTATTATGAATTTATCAATTGTGGATTTCAGGAGATACCGGTATTCATATTTTTGAATACCCCTTGTACATGACCTCATCAATTTGGAAGCAGAACATTATTGCAGTTGCTGTGTGTGTGTGTGTGTGTGTGTGTGTGTGTGTGTGTGTGTGTGTGTGTGTGTGTGTGTGTGTGTGTGTGTGTGTGTGTGTGTGTGTGTGTGTGTGTGTGTGTGTGTGTGTGTGTGTGTGTGTGTGTGTGTGTGTGTGTGTGTGTGTGCGTGTGTGTGTGTGTGACATATCGTTTCATTTGTTAATTTACAACATAATCGGCATTTGTCTTGTTTCAATTTATTTCAAGGGTTTGCTAGTTGACTAGCTTATATACTAAACTACTTACGAAAACATCACTTTTTCCAGCTGATTCAGCGATTGGTAAAAATGTCAAATACAGTAGAATGGGTACCTCCAGTTGTCATGAACGAATATTAGCAGTCACACTCAAACTTCCTGTGGTATATTCCACTGAAAAAAATATCAGAATTCAAACGAACATTTGTTGTAAACAACGATCATCTGTTGCTATGTAAATGGCAGGCCTATCAACCATTTGCACACGGCCCATGCGGGCAATTCTCTTCTGACACATTTAACAGTCACTACTAATTGGCCGAATATTAATAATCGCAAACTAAATCTGACATGATAGTACGTATTCAAAATTGTCCATGTCACTAGTTTCTTTCAAAATTATATATATAAAAAAGAAATTAAATCTTACTTTCATTTAGTATTTGCCATCAGAAAAGAGAAGTACTTTTCATATCAAAACAGCTGTTGAGCTATTACCTCATATGAAAATACCCCCCTTCAAAGGAAGTACTGTGGAATGAATTTAGTATCCGGTCTACTACAGTTTCATTGAAAATGGTAATATATATAAAGATAAGGATTGTTTTTCATTTTTTTGAACATATAAAAGCATAAAAGCAATTGCTCATGGAAAAAATTCATTGTGCAGCACAATTATTTTTTTTTTCACGAGCAATTGCTTTTATACCCCGATGATGTTCAGAAAATGAAAAAGAAAATCCTTAATTCCATTCACAACTTTAAGTATTAAGTAGTATGTGCATTTGCGTGATATGCACAAATAATAAGCTCTATTTTTCAATATCATTACAACGATTCAACTCAACGCCTAGTTTAAACGTATATTATGAACAACAACTGTCTACTTACCATTACTAGCAGTGATATAGGACCTGAAGTAAAAACACTATATTAAAGAAAGGAAATGGCAATCCTACATCTCGCGATCTCATTCAGTGTTCTGAATTTATAGAAAAACAATTCTTGTTACTTTTAGATTATCAATGATGTCTTCAACTATAATTGTTTGATTTATTATATTTCCCTTATGATGCCTCATGATAATTTGTTTTGGATTTGTTTGAATATTTCCCATATCATATGTGTACATAGAAATAAAATGTGCTTTTTGTTCAATTTTTAAATAGGTACGTTCAACACCATTGGTACTACAATAAAAGATAAAATTAAAAGATCATATTGGAGTATACATTCAGTGATATTTGATACTGGATTCATCTTCCACACACACACACACACACACACACACACACACACACACACACACACACACACACACACACACACACACACACACACACACACACACACACACACACACACACACACACACACACACACACACACACACACACACACACACACACACACACACACACACACACACACACACACACACACAACCACACACACACACACACACACACACACACACACACACACACACACACACACACACACACACACACACACACACACACACCCACACACACACACACGTGGCGAAGCAAAATCAAGTAAATAACAAGTCCCCGGATAAAAGAAAATAATAATTAAAAAAACAGAATATTCAAAACATTTCTTTCGTTCTACTTGTAGCTGTTTACCGAGTCATAATAACTTAAACTTGTAGAGAGGTGCACATATACATCAAATAACTTTAATACACACCAACGTTACTTTGGTGCAGTTGAATATACTGTTTTGTCAGTTTAACCTAGCTTTCTCCTGTTCATACGAGTTAATGAAACACACTAGACGTATGCAACATTTAGATACTTGATTCAATTTTAAACAGATACTGTCTTTTGAAATTAATATGAAACATGTATATTTAAAAGGCTTAGAAATAAAAAAAAGCGAAGTTTTATGTCTCCATGCACTCCTGGGCTTTATTCAAATAAAAGTGTTTAAATCACAACTTGAGATATATTTATTCTAATGAATGCATGTGCATTTTATTTCCGGAATTATATAACGCATATTTTATGTCCGCATTGATCTGTTATGTCACAATGACATAACAATTACATTGACTGCTCAAATAGTACTAAATAAACATGTTATGGGAATATTAAGGAATGTAAATGTATTTGATGTTACCAATCACTCGGACATATGAATCAGTAAAAACACAATATCCACCACTTGAAATGATAGGATACATATTGTTTCAATTCATACATTGTAAATTAGGACTACACTTTAAATCATAACACTCAGTATACATACAGATGCAGTGTATAGGACGTCGCGCTCAATACATAATGGCGCCCTGATTTGTATTATAGACGAAATTGATCCTCTTCGAAAAAAAAATGGTACTCTGTTATTATAAACTGTCTCTTTTAATCGCAACCATAACTTAACATTTGCATTTTCATCAGCGTGACCTATAACGATAAATAATGTTGGAGTTTCTATTTTTTGTATATAAGGAATCGCGTTTTATTTCAACATTTCGCAAATTTTACAGTCGGTAAAATGTTTTTGTTTTATTGACTTAAATGTTGAAATGCTTGTTCGATAGCAGCTGTAGAATCATTTTTACCGATTAACACAAAGGTTGAGTCCATCTGAATTACCTGTGGACACGCAGTGTGTGTAACCGGTCGACAGGGGATGGTTCCTCTTCCATGACACCTGGTCCCACTTCTGGACTTGTAGAGTTCCGTATGTGTCAAACTGTTATATACATTGTCTCATAAACCTTCTTTCTATTAATACTTTAGAATATGTGACTTTTATAAGGTTATATGAATGATAGGGATATTGAAGAATTACTTTACATTTTATTTAACCTTTTTTTTCGATTTCTGACGATCCGGTTATTAAACATCGATTCCTTGTCCCGAATAGCATCATTGAATACAAGATAAGAATTGGTATACACACTTAGGTTTCCACGCACCACGAGTACTGGTTTTGTGTCCTGAATAGTTTAAGACACATTTTAAAGATGATAGAAAATCAGACCAAGACAAAAATTCGATAACTATGGTTACAGATTTATATACCGACATCGTTTTGACTGTTGTCTTTATCATTTCACTACTAGTGTAGAACGTCCATTCCGTGCCTCATCGACTTCATGCCAGAATACATTTATCCTTCCTCTTTTTCTTCTTCTTCTAAAGAACCACATTAATGCCGTTCTCTGTCATACATTTCAACGACGATGATGTTAGAATCGACTTGTATATAAACCATGTAAGTTATCTTTACAAATTCAGATACCATTTTGTCGCGCTGCAAAACTTTTCTCGACATAATCAGATCCCTGGCTGAGTGAGTTTCTATGTCTACAAACTCGTATACATGCACCGCTTCCAATGTTTGATAGCCATACTTAAAAAAAACAGTTTAAGGAACTTTTTGAACAACTATTTAAAAAAAAAAAAAACAAACAATTCGAAATTTCTTTTGAGAATATTACTTTAGATTTTTGTTTTTTCCAAAAAAGCAGGGTTGGTTGATTCATTTCAATTTTTATAATTTGAAATTGAAATACATATGAACCGACTAAACATAATTTTTTCATCATTGATTGATATTTTTATTTAGGGTCATAGCTGTCTGGTATGATTTCTATGTACAATGCCTCTCTTTCGCCAATTAGATCTAAAACTAACTGGTAACATTTTATTTGCGTTTGATATTTTCACCAAACTCGGGAGGTAAACCATGTAACATTTGCGACGGAAGTGGCATGCTAACATTGGACGCTAACTTCTTTCGGAAACCTGGTCCCACCCACTTGCAATTGCGCGTCGTGTTGAGACCATTGGTATATCTAACTGGAGAAATGGGGTCACTTGATATGGTTGTGATCCAGAATACTTGCTAACATTCTTGAGAGGATTTCATAATCATAGTATGAGAAAAACACGTTCATCTAAATCTCATTTTATTTTGTTTACACATTTCTGTAAAACTCTGCACCACATTAGAATAACAATTGTTTATCAATCTCTTTTTCAAAACCTGTAATGTACGTAAACTCATGTTTTATACTCTATCGAATTCATTTTAAATAATTTCAAATAATTTCAAACATATTTGAGCCACACATCGTTTTCTTGTAAATTTTAATATTAATTTTATTGTGTGTTAATTCAAAGTTAATTTGAAAATAATGCATTGAATTCCGTTATAAAAGATAAATTGATGACCCCCCCACTTTTTGGAGAAGAAGAAGTTCATTGACAGCAATCTCTACAGACTTTTGTGATCCATCTAGATCGAGGTAAAACAAATCCCTCTTCATTAATATATCTACACATTGAATATCAAATGTTTGCATTCTGATACCTTCCATTTATTCGTATTTATAATATGGAACTATATGGTGATTTATTATCCCCTGGTTTTGAAACTTGATATGTAATTAAAGTGAACTAACATTGCTGAGAATCGAAGTAAACGTCAAAAGAGTTGCGTATTTGTATAAGTGACATCTGTGCTTGGTTGAAGTGTCTCGTACGTGTTTGAGTCAGTAGGTGTCGACAAAACATCCTCATAAGTCTCTCTGTTCCTTGTCTGTGTGACTGTTTCATGCTTCATAACGTTACTTGTAGTTTGCTGGTTTACATCAATGTTTGACATTTGTAAGTGCCTTTGTTCATGTTGGACTGTATTAGAACTAGTACCATCCGTTACGTGTAGAGGAGATTGCCTTCTTAGTCTCAGACACGTAATTACCAGAGCAATACTGAGAACTGAAACCAGTATCCCACCAGTTATACTGATGCCAATGATAGTTTTCTTTTCTTCATCTGATGCTTGTTGACCTAAATACAAATTTTAAACATTCTAAAGTAACCCGAGGTGCATCATGTAATGGATACTTCAAAAGGAATTGAAATAGAAACTCGAATGTCTCCATTAAATGAACCTGCCTTACATATATTATAAACATAATAACAACGTTTTATTGCTCAAGACGATATCGTTTCTATCGAAAAGACTTTATGAGTTGAGCCCAAATTTAATACGTATGTGTACTTTCCAAAGAGAAAGTGGTATAATACAAGGCCAAATAATAGATCTAAAAACATAGTCAAAATCCATCTAAGAATACCACAGTAAAATTATCAATATCTAAGATTTCGAAAAAAAAATGGAAATTAAATGGTGCTTTCAGTGCCAAACATTACTTTAGTATCAGACGACCAGCTGGTACCGAAATACCAGGTACTTTTTTATGTATAACTCCGTGGACTCCATCGATCCACCAGCAGTGGCAACGATCTAGTGGTTATAAATATTATAAACATAATACCAAATTTATTATGTTTAAGATGATATCGTTTCTTTTAGTTAGAGTTTATCAGATGAACTCCAATTTAATATGTATGCGTTTTATCCAAAGAGAAAGTGTCATCATACAAGGCCAAATAATAGATCTAAAAACATTGTCACAGTCCGTCTAAGAGTAACCACTGTAACATAATTATTATCGCAGCTTAAGGGTAATTTGGAATTTAAATGGCGTAAAACATAATTTTCATACCCATATACTACTGGTAAAATTATGACACTTGCACCCTTTGGAACCTAAAGGCTTTAGCCAGTTATCCTGTATGTGAGTATGAATAAGTTAATAATTTGTATATAACTTTTATCTCTTTCAAAGTTTTAAATAAAGACATGAGTAATGGTTTACCATTTAAAATACACTTCCCGGTAACATGATGACAGGTCTCTGGACATGACTTGCAAATGTTTGAACAACGATTTCCAAAATATCCCCTTCTGCATGCTGGATAAATTAAAATAAATAAACAGATACCTAAATATTACTCATACCGAAGTTCAGAAAGAATACGAAGAACATGGGACAAACAAGTTGGTGTGGTAGATCTACATGCAGACCCGTTTGTTATGTAAAAGTCAGCATACCGCAAGGAAACAGTTTATTATCAATATGATCACCGTAATTTATGTCAAGATATAAAAAAAATATAAATTTTTATGTAATAATGTTTGTGATGTCTAAGAGACAATACGGAAATCAGGGGAACATTTGACAAACACGGACCTGTGGAAATTCATTTGACTTCAAACATAATTACACATATCTTAGTGAAAACAACCTTATCACTTTGCAGTTTGTATTTTTGCGTAAAATGATTTTATGATTATATGCAGGGGGTAAACAGTTTTCACTACTTGATTAAATTCCGAAAAGTAAGAAGAGGAAACACAAAAGTATCAGATCTGTAGTACACAGGTTTGCAGTTTGTTCATCAAATCTATGTGCATAATGTCTAAATACGAACCACATGTACCTGATTGTATGATATCCCACAATCTCTAGTTCGTTTGGATATAACGCCTTAAAGATGTGAGTATTTTGTCAATATCAATTGACTGAAAATTAGTGCCAACGAGAATGCCGACAGTCTCCTGGAAAATTTGGACTTCAAAGATTATGGTAAGACTAGGGATATATTGCAGTATAAACGAGTCTTATTTGGCTTGATATACCGTATGCTGTAGATATTTCTTTCTTATATTGTTAAACATATATATGAATAGACGTACTTACAGATGTTACAAAAAGTTCCGTCATATCCGTCATTGCACTGAAACTCACAGGCGCCATTAATTATGTTACACGTATAATTCTGACAGTTGTAACACGTGGTCTGACAGTTCCGTCCATATATACCCGTTCCACATTCTAAAAAATGCTCATAATAGATAAACATCAAGCAAATATAGAAGTACATTCATATTTTCAAATCTTACAAACAATTGTTATATTCGTCGATTTACTGAAATTCACAAGCGTCATTAATTATGGTATATGTATTTTTCTGACAGCCCATACGTAACCATCACATATTCTTTAAACCAGGGATACAACTTGGGTATAGGAAAACTACCAATGGTAAGAATGTACAAATTCATATAGAAACATTATATATATTTTAAAACCCTTACTTTCATCACAAAAATAACCTTTCCATCCCTCTGAACATCCTCCTTCACAGTATCCGTTGTCTCGGTTGCATGCCAAGGTCTTTATACAATTTTCATTACATTTGTAGTCGCAATTAACTCCATATCTTCCAAATGGACACGCTAAAATGACATAATTGACTAGTGGTATATGAGTCTGAATTAATTAACTATATTTGTGTATGGCAATCCCCAACTTAAAGTTGCAATAAATATCAAACCTGTGATTATGAAGTTCTAAAATCAGCATTTGTAATTTGTGTGGTTCAAGAAAAAGAATAGAAATTGAATCTATCAGCAGTGAGTGAGGTAAATCAGCAGTGAAAGAGGTGACATTGGGGTGCATTTTCGCCATTCAGGTAATTTTGCAATGACCTGAAACAATGGAATCGATGTTTATGATTAAATTTTAAAAAAGCAACTATATTTCAAGTCAAATATCATAACAGTTCTTTATATATTTTTGAAGTTTTATTTTTTAGTTAAACTCAACGACATTAAATGCATTTCCCAAGCCAACCTTCATTAACAATAAACTGATATAAAATCGCGGATGCTAAAGTATAAATCTACTAAATGTTCAGGATAAATATTCTGGTGAAAACGCAATAACACGGACTGGAAATCCAGAGGTGACATCAGGCGCCATAGAGGAGTAAGCATTCTCTGTTGACCGCTGAAACCCGCTATTTCTATGTTCGTATCCAATGAAATCGTCGGAAATATCATAATCTTCTATATTAATCATTTAACCCTATCTCTTGTCAGTTAAATTTATAGTTTGATTTCAATTTCACATATTTTTCTACAGGTCAGCATAATTTTCTGATCAATTCACATTAACTGGTGAAAACTGAATTTGTACGAGAGAAATAAGTTCAACTGCACCAAAATTTTCACAAAACCTATTTAAAGGGTGATTAGCTGTGTTTTTAATTTTTACATTATTACTACTTAGATATACAGTGACAAAACAAAAACAAATCTGAACAGGCATAAACATTTTTGAATTCCTATGTATTTTGTGAAAATTGCATGAGGAACATTTTTATTGCATTTTATTGCATTCGATAAACTCAACTTTTTGTGTATGAATACCACAATATAAAAATATCAGATACCAAAGTATAAATCAATAGGATGTCCAGGACATAGATACAAATCCGGTAAAAATGGACAAACATGGACCTCTGGAAACCAAGAGGTGGGATCAGGTGTCATGGTGGAGTAAGGATCCTCTGTCGACCGGTCGACAACGAATCTGTCCTTATCTTCATGAAACATATATAGATGTCAGATTTCTATGAATGGATATAGTTCTCTGTGGTTTTTATGCAAAGTAAAAACATGATTTAATTATGATGCATATAAGAGAATAGAAATACATGTTAATGCTAGCTTGTCAAGTTTATTTACTAAGCACCAATACTATTTTGTACACATACGTTGCTGCATGCCAGGTATCAGTTTAATTTATTTTTATGCGCCTGATAAGTAATTTATAAAACATTATAGAAAAAAAAAAATGTTTCAACATATGTATTGTGTTTTGGGGTTTATAGAGAGTGATATTAAAGATGGGTGTGTAGATAATTGTGTAAAAAGTGCTTTTGGAATACATTCCACTCTTCTACAAGAAATACACCAAGTTCCCGAGTGTTTTTTGGTTGGACCTGACGGGCTGAAATGCTTAACTGTAACTCATTCACCATTCGCTTAATGATATTAAAGTTAGCGGTCGGGCTGACCAGTCCAAATAAGTAATACTCTCTCTTTGCAAGTACGTTTGGACGACATTGTCTACATCGGGCCGGGCATTATTGTCCATTGAAATGAACCCATCACCAACTGCACAGACATGCAGCCTCACTTGGGTATCCAGAATCTCATTTCCATATCCATGTTGTTTATGCAGTACCGAGACTCATCGGTAAAGAGGATATGGCGCCAGTCTATCATGCTCCAGCCAACATGATCCATGGCCCAAGCATATCATAACTGACTGTGGATTGGAGAAGTATTTTGAAGGTCAGGACTAAGTTCGAATGCAGTTGCAAAACGGTGTCATTGAGTCTGTATGACAATAAAACGATCATCAGCCGCAGAAGTAGCCTTTATTCTGCCCCACCATGTCGCCTTACACGTGTACCACACTGTTGGTACGTCACCCTGGCTCTAGTGATAACCGTATCAACGGTCTCGCCAACCTCACGCCCTTGTTCCACCATTCCAACCTCCCACCACATGACTTCATCCGATAAATATCTTCTAAATTCGCATTTGCCTTAATTCAGTCATAAACGTTCAGTCTGTCAAGTGAAAGTAAACATTGGTTACCCTACTCATGTCGGATACATGTATGCAGCGTAAAATAAACACTATGGAATTACAGTGTTACTTTGTTTGCACGACTCCAACAAGGGAATTGTCATCCAAGTTTAAGTGTACACTGGGAACCTTCCCGATACACCACTAAACGACTTCCAATGTAAATAACATTAATATACACAATACAGGCTTCACTAAAATAGCACATTTAAGTTTTATCTGGAAGAGTATTCACAAATGTTTTCACGTTAATATGAACTACTTATCACTTACTTTGGTTACAGCTGTGGTTCATCCATCCAGCTTGACACCCCCCCCCCCATCACAAGTACCATTGATGTGGTTACAGCTCCGAGTTGTTCTACAGTACTGGCTACAGGTTTCTTAACAGTTATGTCCAAAAGTGCCGAAACTACATGCTTTTAAAGATAAATATATTGAAGCGTCATATAATAGTGATTATTGAGTTTTTAATTTGGATACTTCACACATTTATATGAATAAATTTTGAAACATGAAAATATATATGTATCCAGAATTAATCAAAAAATGCTATTGAATTATGGAGCTTCAGAGATGGGGAATTATTAGAAGTTTTGATATCATTGTTGCAACAGAGACAGATACATTAATCACTTAAGTGACAACGACGAAAACTGCAGTATTAAGTATAACATATATTTACTTTCATTACAGAAAACCCCTTTCCATCCCGGAACACAGCCATTTGGACAAATACCACTGATACGGTTACACATGTAAGCATTGCAATTTCCGCATGCATATGTACAGTTTAAACCAAAATGTCCTTTTTCACACACTGAAAAATATAAGAAAGCGACCGTAAAACGAAATTGTATGTAAGAATTGTATACAAATTACGTGTGTATATAATAAGCCGTACATTGCTAAGCCAAACACGATCTCCGGACTGAACTACTTCAATTTGACGCTTAACTAATAATGCGAACATATTGGCAATATTCCCCTGGTCAGTTTGTCATGTTACCGGTATTGGGTATGTTCTAAAGATTTGACGTCACATTTAAACAGTGTGGGGTCATATTGAATGATTTCGCTACATTATCCACAGGCAATGTAAACAACAAAATTCAGATTTGAGAACTGGAATTATATAGTGAAGATAAACTTGTACACATTCTAAATGTGAAATTATTTAGATGATTTTAAACGTTTTGATTACCGTAATTCCCCATATAGTTTTATAGTTAACTACATTTCTCACGCCAAAATAACCTTGAATTATAATATATAAGAACTGTACCTTTGCATCTGAACCGGACAAATCAACATCTTATTTGAACTTTACACATAGTATGTCTTAAAATACAGATGTACATACATTAACTTTTAAAGTCATTTAATGACAAAAAAAAATACCTTTATATCATTATACAATGCATTAGTTACAACTACTAAATATGTGTTACAATTGTGCTGTTGATCATATTTAGATAGTTCCCGAGTAAAATAAGTAGGGAAATAGTCAGTTAAGAAAGGTCGTGTATGGTCAATGAATCGATAATATAATTTTACTATACTTTGCAGAAGAAAATATTGTACTAGCTAATTGTACAATCATTACAGTACAACCCTCGGTACCCAGGAGCACATACGCCACCCCAATCCTCCGTGAGCTTTGTTACTTTGGACACCATACAGACAGTTATCATTAGTGGTGTTACTACAGGATTCAATTATAACACTTCTTATCGTCATTACAGTAAAACCCTCGGTAACCAGGAACACACCCGTCATCACACCCGCCGTGAGCTTTGTTACAGAGGAACAACCCTCGGTACCCATGAGGTCATCCGCCACCGCATCCTCCGTGAGCTTTGTTAACATGGACACCATACAGACAGTTACCACTACAGTTGTCACTACAGTATTGACATGTGACACTACTTACCGCCATTACAGTAAAATCCTCGGTAACCAGGAGCACACCCGCCATCACACCCTCCGTGAGCTTTGTTACAGTAGGTATCATACAAACAGTTACCACTACAGTTACCCTTGCAAGCACTTCCGTAAGTACCATTTTCACAACCTTAAAAAACAAAATGTGAAACATAATTTTCAAGTCGTTTATTATTTAGCTGTATAACAATACTGTACTATGCGCACTTGCGAAACATCTGCACGCTTTAACGAGCTTCATGTAATGACATTGATCATATATATGGTTTTTTACAGAATTCAGATACTGTAAATTTCATGGTTTTAAAATTGAACATTCTAGAAAGGATTTTCTGAGAATCGAATATGATTATATAAGAAAATAGAAAAAAATGCACGATACTGGAAATATTTTGTTACTTAAAGCTTTCACTTCACAAAGTTCGAGTTTGGCACAGAATGCAGGGTGGTACCGGGGTGAACAGGAATGGTTTCGTTGTTTATACACAGTAACATAACGTCCAGTAGCGTTACAGGGAACAGTAAGTATATCACTGGGTCCAGGGCTTGTATGTTGTCCGTTGTTGTGTAGATAACATCGTGTCCCTATCCACCAGTTCAATGTATCAGCCACGTAAACAGAGAAACCTGATAGCCAAAATGTAAGTGATTCTGCAGATGAAATAATGTACAGATATAAACTATTATGAAAAGTTTGTGAGTGAAACTACAATTTTTTTTTTCAATTGTTTTTCAATTTCTTTATCTAACATAATCAACTGGGTTAACAAATCATTGAATAACAATAGCATGGAAGAAGCACAATAGGAAACATGTGTGTCTAAATGGCACAGTATACGCTTTTTTGGCAGGGTGACTTTTAAAATAACATTCAGAAACTTATTTCCTATGTTGGCTGCTATTTGCTGCATTGTGACCTTGACATCATCAAAGGTATGACTTTATATCAAGGTCATGACATATCCCATTTTCATACGGAAAAAGGTGCTAGAAATGAAATTGCAAAAATAATGTATAATAAAACAAATGGTCAACGACAAATGAAAAAAAAAATATATGTGTGTTTATAATTATTTTAATTGTGCATGCGTTTTATACTTTATACGCCAACAATTTTTCAGGTATATGGTGGCGGCCAATTTTTAATGGAGGAGGAGAAAATTTGGTTACAATATACCAGGAAAAAACGACCGACCTTCCGCTATGAATGAAAACATTGGCGTTGACATCATGACAAAACAATACAGGTCTTTTAAACGACAATAAATAAAGAAATGACAAATGAAAACTGTAATTACGATATCGCTGACAAAATATCTACTAAATATAATCTGTTCTAAATACTCACGGTCTTCACTCTCTTTACGGTAATATATTTTGACGCTGTTCAACACATACACGTCACCCAGATCAACACGCCACCAGGCTTGATTGTGAAAATTGTCTTCGGTAACGGCACAAGAGTCGTGTGCTACTTGTTGGCTAACATCCCCGTCAACAGCTTCACCAGCCAGCCACTTGTCGCTGTATTGACTGGAAGACATGTCCGCTGTCTTGTTAAACGACAAGTTCACTATAATGTAGATCAAGCAGTGATGCTAATTTGTCAGAGTAAAACTTAGAGAACTTGTTTTTCTAGAGTCATGAATTCAGTATAACGGATTTATAAATCGCTATCACTTTGGTATCTGAAGTTTTTATATCCTGAAGCAGTTCTATAGTGAATATCACAGAAGTTATTATAAGCTTTATTTTCAGTTTTCTGCAATGCATATTCAAATATAAGCTTTAACTGTGGTATAGAAAGTACTCACCGATAGAAAAAGCACACTGTAAGTAATTTAGATAGAAAACTACCCTCGATATCTTACATTCCATAATGAGTAAACAAAATGTGTCCTACAACGAAATCAAAAATGTTATTGCCAAACGCACAAATCATATATATATGTGTGTGCGTGTGTGTGTGTGTGTGTGCGTGTGTGTGTGTGTGTGCGTGTGTGTGTGTGTGTGTGGTTATGTAAATGAGCAAAGTAGTGTATACAACGAATAAATTAAAACGAAGTACATTAACAACATGAAACAAATAATAACACAGGAAATTAAATGAAATTGAAGATTTAAGGCAGCAAAAATAAAAATAAAATGCCTGGAATCTACTTTGCAAGGACAAAATTAGGATTCAAAACAAAAACGTTTCGTACGTTGACTAGTAAAACCAAATATTTTTAACACACAGTGCAAACAGTGATGATATCTACTATGATAGACAGTAATTGTGTGATGGAACCAAGCATAATTGCTATCCATTAAAGTATACAATATTCATTTAACATATTATCGTTAATTTGATAAAAAAAGAATGATTCGCTTTTTAATTAATTTCTGTGTGCAATAAAGCCTCACCCATTTACACACGTGTGGGTCGTCTTGTTGTTTTATTTGATAATGCACAGTTCGAGGGTGAACATTGCCCACGAATTATAACTCTAAATGTTACTTTGAGAGTACGTAAAATAATATACAGCCGCCAGTTTGGAACCGATTATGCATGTTTTTTTTGTTTTTTTTTTTTTTTTTTTTTTTTTTTTTTTTTTTTTTTTTTTTTTTTTTTTTTTTTTTTTTTTTTTTTTTTTTTTTTTTTTTTTTTTTTTTTTTTTTTTTTTTTTTTTTTTTTTTTTTTTTTTTTTTTTTTTTTTTTTTTTTTTTTTTTTTTTTTTTTTTTTCTGACTAATGACGCCGGTGGTATATGTATGTGATCACCAGAAATATTCCAGTGTTTTCATACAATACGGAAAACAAACCTTTCAGTTTAAGAATGCAATAATCACACATTTGCGTAATTTTAAAACAACACAACAAATGACTATTTCAAAGATGATCATGTATTGTATAATTCCATTTTTACCCCTAACCGATTTAATCTTGTGAAAGCGTATTCATTTTACTTTCGCAGTGAAATAAGAAAAATAGTGTGTCAGGGAGTGTATTATTCGAGGATGAAGTGTTTGTGTGTGTGTGTATGTGTGTGTGTTTGTGTGTGTGTGTGTGTGTGTATGTGTGTGTATGTGTGTGTGTGTGTTGTGTGTGTGTGTGTGTGTGTGTGTGTGTGTGTGTGTGTATGTGTGTGTGTGTGTGTGTGTGTGTGTGTGTGTGTGTGTGTGTGTGTGTGTGTGACAATGTAAATACCAGTTGGACGAATATTCATTGAATAGTCTTTACCAGTTGTAATGAGGTTTTGTTCCTGACTTGTTTCTTTATTTTAATTTGACTGTAGTCAAAGAGGGTATGACCCGTCGACATCGGTTTCCTATTCAACTATGGAAATGTATCTCTACCATTTACTTTGTATAGATTTAAGCTTTGAACCAATCGTCTGTTATGTCTTGTCAGTATTTGGTCGAGCAACCACTCTACCGGCAACCACTCTAACTGTACACGGTACACTGTATGTTTACTTTTGATAAATCAGGCAGTGGAAGTAAATTTGATATTTGAACAATACCTTAGGTCAACCAATATGCATGCAATGTATATTAAATGTTTACTCTGTGATGTTTGAAATACCCAACGATGTCGACGACGACGAATTTATATACACATTTGAATACCGTTTTTCGCCACTCAACGATTTTTTAATACAGGTGCAGGCGATCTGGTGGATGAGAGAGCCCGGTTAGTTACGATGTACTTTAAGCAAATACACTGGCAGATTTTGTTTTACAAATGTCACCTAAGGTTCCAGCTGGGATCAAACGTGTGCTGACCTCATAGTTCACAGCGCGATTCCCTTACAACTAGGTCACGAAAGTCCCACTATATTTTGGACGGATTGTTTAACTTGTACCCCAGTATACGTCACAATTATTGACATATAATGAACATTAAACAATATATTACCAATCTAGATAGAACTTTATATCTTGTTTTGATTTTGTGAGTACTTACGATCTATAGATTGTGTATAAGTTCAATATCCACCTTGTACCAACATGGTCGATAAATTATAACTTCGTGTCAAAATCCTCTCAAACATGTTCAAGAATGTATAAACAGAATCAGGTATTTGACTCCCTGGTTGATATCGCAACATCAAGAATAAATTCATGAATCGGTGTGTTTTCCCTTTAAATAGATCTTTAAATATTACTACCAAAGTTTAAGTACTTACATAATGGACAAACTGACACTACAGTTATACTCAACAGTATAAATGTAGTAAAACCTCCTTATAATGTCACCAGTTGTTTTGCTACATTTTTGCACTATAAAGGGGTTCTACGACAGGTTGCTGGCAATCTTGAATGAAAATTATATATATATATATATATATATATATATATATATATATATATATATATATATATATATATATATATATATAAATCAATAAATTAATATATATATATATATATATATATATATATATATATATATATATATATATATATATATATATATATATATATATATATATATATATATATATATATATTTGTAACTATATATATATATATAGGTTATTACACATCGTATAATGCAGTATTATTGTAGCATTGTTATATTCAGATACCTGCAGGTTTTGTTGCGTAAAATTGTGTAAGTTATTTTCTATTCAGAGAAGGTTTTAAGAGTTCAATAGAGTAATCTTCTTTTGCTCTGCGGAAATTTTTGTCACTGTTTTTTATTTTATAAAAGGGAAATATTTTAAACTTCCCCTTTCCACACTCGTCGAAATGCATTTCTATCTATATGCTCTGACCCAATGGTACCAGAGTTCTGTAGGCCACAAATTAAAAATAATCACATTTATACACATGATATATTAGGAAAGCATTGTTATGAAATGCGAATAACTGTTATAGTTGATTTTAAATGTGAATAAAAACTATAGTAACAGTGCACACAGCACATTACGATGATGCTGTGTGTACTGATAGATAATAGCATAAGGTTTTAATATTAATACGTATCTGGTATTTTTACAGTTGACAATAGTTTGGAATAACATTTGTAATAATTTATAACTTTTCATGTACATTAGAAATTGTGGTAAACCATATTTTATTTCAACTCAACTGCTTATTGTAGTTATTATAGAATAAATGCTTAGTTGACGAAATCACACTGGACGATGAAAATCCCATTTTTTGTCAGAAAGAATATCTGTAGATGGCTTGCCAGAAAAAGTATCCACATCTTCATACTACCAATGTAATATTACACGTATTTGAAGACAGCTTAGAAACCATTGATAGAAATTCGATGTTATAATATGAAATATGAAACAATTAATATATATTATGAAAAAAGTATCGATGGTGATTGTAGTCCAGAAAAGTATTCTAAACAGTATAAACAGTACCAAAGCAATAGTTTTACAAAAAATGCCAAAACATATGCTGTAGACGATCATTTCTGTTAAAAAGACTCCATCAGTTGATCTGAAATTTAATATAAATGTATATATCCGATAGAGTAGTATCGTACAAGGCAAACTGGTCTTCAACTGCACTTTATTCAATGTCAATACACTTAATTTTGTTACAAATTATTTGTAATCGAAAAACATGTACACAAGTCATTCTAGACACTTTTATTTTGTCATCTGCATTTCTTGAGTATGTATCTGCAAAAGATCTAATGAACAACGAATCAAATATTTAGTGATACAAAACGCATGTGTGACTTTGATTTTCTGTTGGCCTTTGACATTTAACGTCATAATGATGCTGATTCCAATGAAGATAGTGATTACATCTATATTTTCGAACCCACATAGACTCAAACAGAACTGTTATGTAAAAATCAAGATATAAAAATGACAAAACAATTTTTGGATTATTATTTAAATATTTGCTTCATAATGGTCGACAAATTTAAGCCTACCATCAAACAAGTTGTGTATTTGCATAAGTTACTGCTTTGTCCGGTTTAAGTGTCTCGTACGTATTTGAGTCTGTGGTCGTCGGCATAAGATCCTCGTGTATCATTTTGTTCCTAGTCTCTGTGACTGATTCTTGGTCCCATTATCTTGAGTGTTGCCACCAATTTTCAACATTTTTACGTGAGTTTGTTTTCGTCGTTTGTGTTGGCATTATTACAGTTCTGCTCATTTATAGGAGACTGGCTTCGTTATCGAAGACACCTAAGTATCAGAGCTACACTGAGGGCTGTAATGTGCACACCACAAGAAACAGCGATAACGTTATTTTATCATCTCCTGAAGTTTGTTTGTTTGTGTAAAACAAATAAAGAATCCAGCTATACCTTAAATTATTATACAGTCTTGTATACGTTTTAACAATAAGCCAGGATGCATTATGTAGGCTACTTAAGGTATTATTCATATACGTGCTTCGTAATAGTTGACAAATTTAAGTCGATTAAACAAGTTGTGTATTGGTATAAGTGATCGCTCTGTCCGGTTTAAGTTTTTCATATGTATTAGTTTTATTACTCGTCATCATAAGATCCTCGTATGTCAATTTGTTCCTAGTCCCTGTTTCTTGGTTCATGCAGTTCCCTTTATACTGAGTGATGTTATCAGTATTCAACATCTGCGCGTGTCTCTGTTCCTGTTTTATTGTATTGGTATCAGTAGGGTTTTTCCTATTTATAGAAGACTGACTCCGCAGTCGAAGACACGTAAGTAATAGAGCTACACTAAGAGCTGTAATGATTATCCCACTAGTCACACTGATGCCAATGATAACGTTATCTTTATCATATTCTGGTGTCTCAACGAGAACGTTATCTTTATCATTTTCTGGTGTCTGCTTGTCTAAAAAATAAATATCACGAATCCAGCAATTCCTTGTATCATAATGAAATTCTTCATATGTTTTAACAATACGCTAAGTATATTATGTAAAAGTTGAACCAAAGTGAATCATTGTTTGAGAAATGCTTAAAGGTATATGACGGCTACGCAACGGAGTTATAGAAAGTAATTTTAACTTTAAAAAATCGGGGATACTTTTTATGAATGGCCTGCATGTATTGATGATAAGGAATAACAAAACGAGATAGTGCAACAGAAAGCCCATTCGACATGAATAGCAAGCACAGAGTAAACTTAAAGACATTGTTTACCATAAACAAGACACCTTCCTGTCACATGATGACACGTTTCTGTACATGACTTGCACGTTCGTGAACACTGATGTCCATAAAACCCATTATTACATGCTGAAATTCAAATCAACTACATGTTTAATTTCTTTAGTTTCTAATAATATTCAAATGAAATTATACAAAGATGTTGTTTCTATGAGGTGATCACCATATTCCCATTTTGTTTGTTAAACTATTATATAAATCACGTCTCTATATTCATGTTACATTTTAAAGCATATGAAATATTTACTTTGCAGTTTCAACTGCTAATACTTAATGTTTGCAGTTTTAATATACATGTTCAGGTCAAATATACGGCATAGTAATAGTATCGGTAACTATTTCAGTAATTATAACTCCGTGTTGGATAACCTAACTTACTTTCATTACAATAAATCCCTTTCCATCCAGTTGAGCAACCTGTTAGACAGGTACCATTGATATTGCTACAGGTACTGCTGATACAATTGCCACAGACTTTGGAACAGTTTGAACCGAAGGTTCCTGGCATACATTCTATTTATTGAGAAAAACAAAACAATAATATCATGTGCTTACTGTTAACATCCCCCATATATTACGGTAGGCCTAATTACAATGTTTCACTATGTAAAATTATAAGTTGCATGTTCGATAATAGTTGTTGAATTATCGTTTTATCTCGGTTAATCTCTCAGTTATTTCAGTTTAATTTGACTGTAGACTTGCAGCGGTAAAGATTGGTAAACAGTCGATTCTCTCTGCACTATGACACCCGACCACATCTCTGTATTGTCAGAACCACAAGATTGTCAAATGATCACCCGATTTGTATATTGTGTCCTGAACTTCCCCATGGTTAACACTGTGGTGTCAGTGATATTTATATGCAACAGAAGAAACGTCAAAATAAAACAAAATAGTGAATATAAAGAAAAAAAACTGTCTAATAGCATGTCCATTCACAGATTTGAGATCAAATATTTATACCTCCTTTGCTGTTTGTTTCACATAATTAAGTGGCAAATTGAACAAAATACCACACAGTATAAAACAAAAACATTAATTAAAATAAGTATAGTAATACCGGTATAATTTACATATATATTTTATCAATGGATCTAAGGTGTTATTACCTTTATAAAATAACCATGCGCATTACTTCAGGATACATCTTAAACGAATGCAATAAATTATATAAAACTAATGAACGAATGAATGAAGGAAATAATGAATAGGATTTAAAGAAAATGTGTGAAAGACTCTCTAAATGAATGTCGATATGGCAATTATGGGAAAAAAAACAAACTTACTTTCATTACATAAACGTCTCTTCCAGCCTTCGGAACACACTTCACAGTATCCATCAGTGTTTCTGCAAATCGAAATGTTTCTGCACTTTTCGTTGCAAGTAAAGTTGCATTGTACACCAAATCTACCATGTGGGCAAACTGAAAATAGCGTAACAGAAACAGTGTGTAAGTATACCCATGGTGCACATTCACAAATTATCATAATGTGTGACCGTTCTTACGCAAATATAAATATCAAAACATGGTCAGAACACCGTGTTTTACATATCTATGGATTTGCTGGGAATTAATTTCCATCTAAAGATGATGCACATCGCTATATATCTTTCAAATTAGTTTAATAAGTATGTATTTGAAACACAAATGTACACGAATATTATTAGGCAATTTTGTTAAAAATAATGTACCTTAGTTATGGAGCTAGTAGAAGTTGCTTCTATTGAAATATTGTTATTTTTTTAAGTGTAGTGCCTGTTTACAAGGGCCTGATTTAGATATCTAAATAACACTCGAAGTGGAAAAAATAAAATGATTAGATGCTAGAGTGAAAGAGATTTGTATTCTACTTTTTGAATTACTCATTATTCCATTCGCGGTGATAGTGTAGCGTGAAATTTGCCCTACCTCGCGTCACTACCATACAGGTGTTTTGCTCTACCTTGCGTCACTACCATACAGGTTTTTGCTCTACCTTGCGTCACTACCATACAGGTTTTTGCTCTACCTTGCGTCACTACCATACAGGTTTTTGCTCTACCTTGCGTCACTACCATACATGTGTTTTGCTCTACCTTGCGTCACTACCATACATGTGTTTTGCTCTACCTTGCGTCACTACCATACAGGTGTTTTGCTCTACCTTGCGTCACTACCATACAGGTTTTTTGCTCTTCCTTGCGTCACTACTATACAGGTATTTGCTCTAACTCGCGTCACTACCATACTGGTTTTTTGCTCTTCCTTGCGTCACTACCATACAGACTTTTTGCTCTTCCATGCGTCACTACAATACAGGCTTTTTGCTCTACCTTGCGTCACTACCATACAGGTTTTTGCTCTTCCTTGCGTTACTACCATACAAGTTTTTGTTCTACCTCGCGTCACTACCATACTGGTTTTTTGCTCTACCTTGCGTCACTACCATACAGGTTTTTGCTCTACCTTGCGTCACTACCATACAGGTTTTTTTGCTCTACCTTGTGTCACTACCATACAGGTTTTTGCTCTACGTTGCGGAAATTCTATATTGGTTTTTTGCTCTACCTGCGTCACTACCATACAGGTTTTTATGTTTCCAAACTTCTAATATATTCAATACTATTATACTTTCTTTCGAACTGAAATAACTAGGACATGAGTACCTTCGTCACAGTAAAATCCTCTATAACCAGGAGCACACCCGTCCTCACATCCTCCGTGAGCTTTGTTACAGTGGACACCATACAGACAGTTGCCACTACAGTTGTTACTACAGGATTCACCGTATGTACCGTCTTCACAACCTGAGGATAATGTCATGCATCACTTTATTGTTTTTCCAGCCAAATGCTCAATCAATTGAAGTTATTTTACATAGTATTGTCAAATAAAATATATATCTTGCATTGAAGGGAGTCAAATAAAAAAATGCAATAATTTCATACAGTGACTTGATTGGATTAATTGCATACGTGCGTGTTATTTTAATTCAGTCAATTTCCATATTTGAAACATGTACTTCACAAAGTTCAATTTTGTTCATCTTGACCCAGTCACATACACGATGTTATAGTAAGTGAAACAAACACGTCTACTAGTTGTCATACATCTGTCATTTGTTACCGTGTATCATTAATCTGAATATGGCATTCAATTTACAAAACATGATCATATCATGTTTTGTCAGAAAGTATGAGGGTGTATTATCAGAACCAGAACAAATTTTAAAAGTGCAAAATACATATCTTACACGTACTTTGAACCTGAACTTCACAAAGTTCTAGTTTGGCACAGAATACATTTTGAGAAGGATATTGGCTCTGAACACAGCTACCATTCCTCTGTTTATACACCGTAACATAACGTCCAGTAGCGTTACAGGGAACAGTAAGTATATCACTGGGTCCAGTAACTGTATGTTGTCCATTGTTGTGTAGATAACATCGTGTTCCTATCCACCAGTTTAATGTATCAGCCACGTATATAGAAAATCCTGATAGCCAGTATGTTAGTGATTCTGAAAAGTTGAAATAAAAAACCAAAATGTATTATGTTAATGGCTGCTATCTGTATATGAGTGTTTAATGTATTAGCTACATGCATATAGAGACCGGATAACCTGTGTGTAAGTGCTGAAGTGGTGTAGGTGTGTAACGTATAATGACAACTGTGTTACACTGCAATGTGCAAACCCATTCTGTATATCTTAAACCAATAAACAAGATTATTACATTACTACGCAAACAATAACATAATTAAAACAAATGTAAGAGGAGATTTCAAATGTATAATTATAAGGATTTGAGTTCTGTTTGGTCCTAGCTTCAAGTCAACATCGTCATGAATCGTGTGTTGTAATGTCACAAATACGACATGAGAACCAACTGTATCGAAAACAACAATTATAAACAGTTAATACATTTCATTGGCCAATGTGTATAACAAGATATAAAACAATATCAGATACCGAAGTATAAATCAATAGAATGTCCAGGACATAAATACAAAGATAAAATTGACAAACACGGACCTCAGGAAAACAAGAGGTGGAATCAGGTGCCATGGAGGATTAAGCATGCCCTGCCGACCGGCCACACCCGCCATGAGTCACAGTCGAATCCAAATGAAATACGAGATAAGTGAGTCCTCGTCAAAATTGGTACAGATGTCTCAATAACCGCCAACGAAAAGGCAACTGAACATTTCACTTAGTGAAACAGAGTAATTTCAAAGAAGACCATTATACCCCAAGTAAAATTTGCGGAACGTTGACATCAAACACGGTTTTTGATATCTCTGTGTCAATAATTTGTCAGTGAGTAGTTTATCTCTGTATATGAAATTTGCATATGTTTAACACGCCCTATCATATCGGATCATTTGCGAAATATAAACTCCAGACTGTGGGATATTACTACTTAAATGTGGAAACTCACTATGGGAAAGCCATCGGGTTTGTCGTATAGTTTAGTTGCTAATTTCCCGTGTGTGTCTATAGTAAGTAAAATGTCTAAGTATGAGGCATGTGTGTTTGATTCTGTTCTATCTTAAATTTCCAGTTCGCTGATATATATGGCATTGACATAAGTATGGGAATTGTCATTGTTGATTGACAAAATGCCCTCGATATATCTAAATGTCAAATTAAAGGACACCGCTAACTTTTTCTTCTTTTGATATTGCATTTTCTACACACTTGGTCCCCAAAGGAATGCCGACAGTTTGTTTAAAGACCACGTACATTTATTAACCAATGGCTTAAAATGCACTGGACATTGTTAATTTTATACGATTCCCAGTGGCTAGGAACTGGTCATTGATACAGAATTAATACAGAAAAAAACTGGTTAATACAGATATTTTAAGCGGTCTAATAGAATTTTTCCACTTCCCGTTCGAATGTTCGAATCATGAATGAAAGCATTGAGTGAAATGACTCCGCTTCGGAAATAGTACGAGACAAATCGGGAGTGAAGTGAAATGCACAGCAATCGATTTCCCAAAAACTGAACATTCCAGAATGGATTTTTTATATTTAGTAGGCGAAAACAAAGAAACATTAAGTCCTTGGACAGGAATGCACACGGCGGGAAGGTATATGGGCATTTTGACTCATGACTGACATTATAACTTACTCAGTCTTTGTTTGATCTTATATAATATGTGATATACACCGTTAGTGAGTTTCGTATGAGACGAAAGCGAGAACTATAAATGTTATGCCTTTACGACTGTTCTTTGGGTAGGTCTAGGGCCTATAAAAAATTCTAGCATTTAAAACGATGCGGATCTAGCGTAAACAAAATGTAGAACAGCAACGTTTACACACTTTACTGCATTGGACTGACGTCACTTGCTTAAGACGAAACCAAGACTCATTGTTACATATTGATTACAATGAAATTATTGAATGTGCACTAACTGTAGAAGCAGTATAGGGAATATAATCGAAGGTTATTTTGTTGATACCGTCTTCACATATATGTATTGTTTCAGTAGGCTTTTGTTGCTTATTTTAAAGTGCACCCAAACGCTACATACAACTTTTCAAAAATTCTTAGTTAATGATGCATAAATGCATTTGTCGAAAATGTGAGGTCAATCCAATGTCTCGTTCCCGAGATATATAGCAAAAAGTAAGTGAATCCCGTTTGCACACCTCTAAAATTCTCGCGAACGACTTTAGGTCTACTACGTCATCGAAGGAAGAGGTCTGGCACTGTAGGGTGTGAAAGCCATTATCCTACAGTATTACAAGTATAGCGAGATAACATATCGTCGGATTATTTAAAACAGTCTTGGTTAATCGGTGCAATGTAGCGAAGTACGGAAATACATCTAAACAGGTCCCGCTGTTCACAAATTTCCAAAAGATAAAACGATATTAAAGACAGTTCTGGATTAGATTCGTACAATTATTACGTGCTGATTTTCAAATCCTATTTCAGATGTAGCTTATGAAGGAACGTGTTCAAACAACTGACAGTAGATTATTGCATTTCGTAACAGATTATTTTAAATGTAACGAAATAAGGTAAATAAATAAAGAGATAAATAAACAAATAGAAAAATAAATGAATACATAAATAAATTAATTCATCAACTAATTTACAAAACACCAAACGGTATTTTTTTTTCTCATCCTCAATTTTCTTATTTTCGTTTCAAAATGTATTATATTTAGTTTACTATTATATTTCTATCCTGTTATTTTATACACTTCACAAAAAATAAAAGATTAAGAAATACCACACAGAAAAAATGTACCTGTTATTGTTTGCAGTGATATATAAAGCTAATGTTAGCTTTATATATTGTTTACATCAAAATGCATGGTATTGTAAATTATGACAGTTTCAGTTTTATAAAAATATTCTTTACGAATTTTTTTTAACAAAAATTAAAACAAAACAAATCACCGAACATTAAACTGAATAGCAGAATCTCTCTCTCTCTCTCTCTCTCTCTCTCTCTCTCTCTCTGTCCTCTCTCTCTCTCTCTCTATCTCTCTCTCTCTCTCTCTCTCTCTCTCTCTCTCTCTCTCTCTCTCTCTCTCTCTCTCTCTCTCTCTCTCTCTCTCTCTCTCTCTCTCTCTCTCTCTCTCTCTCTCTCTCTCTCTCTCTCTCTCTCTCTCTCTCTCTCTCTCTCTCTCTCCAGATAATAAACACTCCACTAAAATTTGTGTAGTCATTATATGTATTTTTTAAAATTCTTCCGTAAATGACGTTTACATCTATATTTTACAATTGATATATAATTGTTTATAATTTTACTGACCATAGATATGGCAATGGTTGGTTTGAATTTTAGGTGACATATTTTTTGGTTTTCTTATTTTTTTAATATATATTTTTAGTTATCAATAGCTTAAATTAATCTTCAATACACTTCTGTAAAACTTGTCAAATACGTGCAAAAGAATTGTCATATATTTATATCCGCTATTCTAGATCAACTCACTGTCAGTGGTTCCCCGACATCAATGGAGATTAAAGATGTAAGTGCGAAATGACAACATCTAAGAGTTTATGTTTACGGGGTATTGTACACAACAGCCAAGTAGTTAGGAAACACCAGACGCTAGTATTTCTATACACAGCGGTGATTATAAAGACATATTTAGCACATACTTCTCCGCTGAATGAATTATATTTATTGTAAATGAAACACTTAACATCTTGTAATTATCATGAGAATCTCTTTCATCGTTACTTCAGGGTTGAGTATAAAAATCATCTTCCAAACTGGATTCTGAACTAGAAAAATTCGCCCACTTTCTCTATACCCGCCAATGACTTTTGTACCGGGTGTTCCCTCAATGACGTCACGGCCATTAGAAGTTTTCCACTTGATTGGATTTCCCACAGATAAAGAAAAAAAAATATCGGCTTATATATCCGGAACAAGACGTGGGATCGACTTCAATTTTCGACAAACGCAGTTATGCATGACAATGCAATAACAATTTTTGAAAAGTTGTATATTGTATATTGGTTAATAAATGTGTCGTGAAATAGATGTTTTCATAAGGCCGTGACATTTTCACTTCAGATAGAAATATGTGTGCTAGAAATGGAAGTGCACCAATACATTATTGTAAGCATAGTGTCCCGCCATATAAGGCAACTGTGACCTTTACATCCTGACAAACCAAATTAACAATAAATAATGACAAAACATCTAATTAATATAATCAAGTCGGAATACTCACGATCTTCACTCTCTTTGCGGTAATATATCTTGACGCTATTCAAAAGATAGAGGTCACCCAGATCAACACGCCACCACGCTTGTTTTTGAAGATTATCTGAGGTTACGGCACAGGAGCCCTGTGCTACTTTCTGTCTAACATCACCATCAACAGCTTCATCAGCCAGCCACTTGTCAGTGTATTGACTGGTAGACATATCTGCTGTCTTGTTGACCGACCGGTTGACTGCAATGCAAAGCAAGCATTTATTCGATCTGTCATTGATGATTGCTTGTCAGAGGTAAACAAGCAGTGAGCTGCTGTTCTAGTGTCACGGATTTATGTCTACGAAATTATGATTCACAATCCAGAAGCAGCTCTTTAGTTATTTCTAAAGAAAATCATTCAAATTATGTTTACGGTTATCTTCTACAATGTACAGTATAATAAATAATACAATTTAACAAAGTTTAAGCTAGTACTTACCAAAGGGAAATACACATTGTAGTAATTGAAGTAGAACAAATGTACTGAAGATCGTGAATGTTCCAAGTTCCATGACGGGTAAACATGGTACACCCTTCAACATAACCAAACGTGTTCCTGTCAACGCACATATAATATATAATAACAATAACTTTGTAGTTAATATCTATAAAAGAAAAGCTGTTTATCACTTATGAAATTACTTTATTGACGTGCAAAAGTGGAAAAAAAAGTCACGGTTATACATGGATGATGACTCAGTTTATTTTGTAATAATTTATTTACAGCTGCTCATATAGCATTATGATTGTATATGTGATGGCCAGAATATTACAAGAGTATCATACAATCCGGGAAAAGCAAGTATTCATTTTAAGAAAGTAAAAAGTATGTATGTGCGTATGTACATTTAAACATCTAAACAAATAAATGCATGTATTTGAAAGTAATTTTGATATTAGTATAATAAAACCCATATAACCTGGTGGATGGGATCCTGTGAATCCTTTCTTGACCAGGACGAGTTTGAAGCATAACATTAAAATTACTGTATAGATTAATTTGCACTACTTGTTATCATATACAAGGGAACATCTAGTGAGGAATATAACGTTTTTCTCGTATAGCTTGCCATCACCAAGAATTCAGTAAAGTATCCGTATGATAATTAATAGGTTACTACACAGCGACATTTTATGTGAATACAGCAATAATCATAGTATGATCATGTGTTGTTTAATCCAATGTCTAACTCAGTTTTAATTCATTTTACTTCCTTAGTATATAAAAGGGATATATTTTTTCAGTGTGTTTGTATTCTTTCGTACGAATGTAAATAATGTCTTTGTGTAATGTTGAAATGAATATCTGTAAAATGGCGAGCTCTACCGGGACCTGCTCTTTCTGTACACTAGTATTTGCGTGTTTACTTTTGTTAAAAGAAGAAGCTGAGGTATAGCTAAAAAAAACCCGTGTTCTTTTAATACCCCAGGTCAGAAAATTACAGGTAATATATAGCATTTCTCATTCTGCTTAGGATATATTTTAATGTGAGTTTTAATTCTGAATAGTGTTTTACGCCAATCAATTATTTTTCAGTTGGTGGCAGGTAGTTTTAATGGTTAAGAAGAGTACCCGATTACAGTGTACCCGAGGAGAGACCAAACACCAGCTTTCCACAAGTAAACTGGCACTGGGCAGAAGTGAGAGACGCCATAGTTGTATGCGTTGCGCTCTAAGATAATCAGGAAAGTGCACAAACAACAATATTGTGTACAGATTGTTCAACTGAATGTACTCCAGTGTACGTCACAATTGTTTACACTTAATGTACACTATAGTAGATACTACGAATCTAAATAGAAATGTACATCGTGTTATGATTTGTGAGTACTTACGATTGTAGATTGTGTTAAAGTTCAATATCTGTCTTGTACATCCATGGTCGATAAATTATGGTTTTGTGCCGTTGTCCTCTCAAGCATGTTCAGGAATGACTATACAAAATACAAGGTATCTGACTTCCGTGTTGATATTACAACAACAATATTCAGTTCATGAATCGGTGTGTTTTACCTTTAAATATATTTAAAGATTGCATTCAAAGTTTAATGTACTTTATATATAGTTGACAATGGACAAACATACACAAATGATCGAACACACAACCATAATCACCAGTATGTAAATATACGCACAGACTCAGTGGTATATATGAATGTTAAATAAATCCTAGACCCTATCTATCAGTGCACATAAAACATTACATAACCCTCACTTCTATGACGATAGATTATAGCATAAGCTTTTAATTTTAATACTTATATGTTCACTATATAGTTGACACTAGTGTGGAATCCCAGATTTGTTATCATTTCTAATGTTGTTATCATAACTAATTCTGTACATTATGTGTGGTAAACTGTGTTTTAGTTCTATTCTATTATCTGATTATAATTTTGTCTTGGGAAACTTGTGAAATATATTTCTCTCATGTCAACTGAGCATGCCTATAAGTATATGCAGTGTTTATAATTTAATATATAGAGCTTATACAGCCATGGTCAATACTTAGTCAACAATTGGACAAAATTCTTCACGTTGTCTACGGAAGGGGGTACTCAAGGTGGGATTGTTGGTACTTAGTCAACAATTGGACAGTGTAATAAAAAAAACAGGAAAACAACTTCCTCGCCCATTTATAATTTTGTTTTAAAACACATAGAAATCGTGTCTTGTAAAATTTTAAACGTTTACGAGAATACCGGACCCCCTGATATTTTTATATGGATAATGTTTTCTAAATCAAAATTCTTTTGAGATGAATAATTAATGCGGTGTATTAGCTGATGACCAGGCAAAATTTCGTGTCTGCGCGCAAGACTTAGGGCTATGTGCTGTGAGTAGGTGAATTATATTATGGTGGGAATGTACATCCTCAGGTTGAGAAAAAAGAGTAAATCATTTAAATCACAAATATTAATCACAAAGTATAAGAAATTTCGTTCCTCATAACACTCGGCCTCTAACTTGAAATCCTCGGTCCACCTCTGGTCATATATTTGTTGTGTAACAGGATGAATATTATAAATCTATGTTACCAGCACTTTAAAAAAATCTAGATCCGCCGTTGAATACAGCCATGTGAGTTGCTAGATGTCCGTCATGTTGTAATTTGTTTATTTACCGGTTGGAGTTAAATACAAAATTTAGAGCATAAAGATGTCATGTTGTAAATTTTGTTTTTACATCATGACACTAATTTCAGATTTTCGCATTATGCTATAACTATGATGCGCAAACATGTAATTTAATTGAATTTAAGAAATGATAACCACCACCACTAATAAAAACATGTACCAAGTTGACTGACATTATGAAGATGACAAACAAATAAAAAAAGTCTGAAAAAGACTTTCTGGTGAGCGATAATGTGAAGAAAGAATAATTTTCACAAGAGGGCTAGATAATATCTTGTCCCATGCCCAAGGACTGGACTAAAAACGGATGATTGTTATACAGGCTTCTTAGCCAACAGCTGTCGGACATAGATATTTTTCAAATCTGGGGGAGGGATTGAGGGGTAACATGATACGACTTTTGTCATTTCCCAATGTTTTATTTATTGGTAAATAAATAGGTAAAGGATAACATACTATTGTCCTGTACTCTTTTTTTGTATTACAAATTGAAATTTAGTAATGGGCACTACTTACAATTGTCAAACAGCACGTGTATTATTTCACATTGTTGGATAAATTGTGAGGCTAGAATCAGTTAGTGGGTTAGGCGACTCGCAATTTTTACGGAATCATTCTGAAATTATTAACAGGACAAAGAAATATCCAGCTCCCAGGCTCAAAGACATGGTCAGATACTACATTGACTGTCCCTGTCCCTAAAGAAGCATGTTTCACCAAGTATAAGTTGTGTCGTTTGCTAACATTTAAATTGGACATTTAACAGCTTTTAAACACTATAAATCTATGTTGCCAGCACTTTGAAACAATTCTAGATCCGCCGTTGAATACAGTCATGTGAGTTGCTCGACATCCGTCATGTTGTAATTTTTGTATTAACCGTTCAGGTTTAAATACCAAATTTACAACGTAGTAAGTTATCATGTTGTAATTTTTTTATTTACCGGTTAGGTGTAAATACAAAATTTACAACGTAATAAGTTGTCATGTTGTAATTTTTTATATACCGGTCAGGTGTAAATACAAAATTTACAACGTAATTAGTTGTCATGTTGTATTATTTTTTATGTACCGGTTAGAATTAAATACAAAATTTACAACGTAGTTAGTTGTCATGTTGTAATTTTTTTATTTACCGGTCAGGATTAAATACAAAATTTACAACGTAATAAATTGTCATGTTGTAATTTTTTTATTTACCTGTCAGGTTTAAATACAAAATTTACAACGTAGTTAGTTGTCATGTTGTAATTTTTTTATTTACCGGTCAGGTTTAAATACAAAATTTACAACGTAATAAGTTGTCATGTTGTAATTTTTTGATTTACCGGTCAGGTTTAAATACAAAATTTACAACGTAGTTAGTTGTCATGTTGTATTTTTTTTATTTATCGGTCAGATGTAAATACAAAATTTACAACGTAATAAGTTGTCATGTTGTAATTTTTTGATTTACCGGTTAGAATTAAATACAAAATTTACAACGTAGTTAGTTGTCATGTTGTATTTTTTTTGTTTACCGGTCAGGATTAAATACAAAATTTACAACGTAATAAGTTGTCATGTTGTAATATTTTTATTTACCGGTCAGGTTTAAATACAAAATTTACAACGTAGTTAGGTGTCATGTGGTAATTTTTTTATTTACCGGTCAGGATTAAATACAAAATTTACAACGTAATAAGTTGTCATGTTGTATTTTTTTTATTTACCGGTCAGGTTTAAATACAAAATTTACAACGTAATAAGTTGTCATGTTGTAATTTTTTGATTTACCGGTCAGGTTTAAATACAAAATTTACAACGTAGTTAGTTGTCATGTTGTATTTTTTTTATTTATCGGTCAGATGTAAATACAAAATTTACAACGTAATAAGTTGTCATGTTGTAATTTTTTATATACCGGTCAGGTGTAAATACAAAATTTACAACGTAATACGTTGTCATGTTGTATTTTTTTTATTTACCGGTCATAATTAAATACAAAATTTACAATGTAGTTAGTTGTCATGTTGTAATTTTTTTACACCCTGTCGGTAAATTCAAAATTTACTATAGTTTCTATCTATCATGGAAATACATAACTTTGCTGAGAGAAAAACAAATAAATTTAAGAAATGATATCCGCCCTCACTAACAAAAACATGCACCACGTTGCGAAATTTAGAGTGACAGATATTATGAAGATGACAAACAAATAAATAAAGTCTGTAAAAGACTTCCACGTGAGTGATCATGGGAGGAAAGAATAATTTTCACATTGTTGGCATTCAAATGTATACGAATTTTGCACCTCCTTTTGCCGATATCTTTTTTATTCATATGAAGCGGAATTTATACAGTCTCTGCTCTCCAAAGGGAACACACTGATAGCATATCTGTCCAATTTTACTTACAGGTATATCGACGATGTTCTGTCCATATTTTTTTTCAGAATATCAGAATAACCTCGGCCAAATATATCCTGTCGAGCTACAGATCAATGAGAGGACAGAGAACAACACATCTGCTTCTTACCAAAGGCGTTTTCATTTCACAACTTATACGTTATGCCAGGGCATGCTCTTCTTATGAATGTTTTATTCTTACAGAGAAACGACTCGCCAATAAACTACTTACAAACAGTTACGTTGTTTAACGCTTGAAATAGTGATTTTAAAATGTTATGGTCGATACAGGGGTTCTTGTCAAACATTATGAAGTCCCCATCTCAGTAATATTAGATAATAGTCTGGAACACGGCCACAGGCAGTGACTTCAGATTTGGACTTCAGATTTTGATATTGTTTTTACGTCTTATGAAAAATCAGTCATTCAATTTTAACCAAACTTTGCAGACACTGTTCCCATTGTATACATTACATATAATGTTTACAAATGAGAAGGGGTCAATCCCAATCAAAGCACAATGTACAACATGAATTAAATCTCATAACATGATAATGAAATAAAATCTTGAAATGATAAAATGATCAAACATGTCCATCATTGTATGGCTTTAAAGATCTGATAAATGTAAATTAAAATCGGACTTTGTCCATAATTATCATGCATTTTCCAGATAGTGTATAGAATTCCATAGCTATAGAAAACTTTGGCAAAGTAAGCTATACTTTGGGTGTATTATATATTCACAAGTCTAGATATACTTTTGATACAGAATATTGTCATCATTTTATCCAACAACTGTTCTGACACTTCACTGGCAAGGTTAGCTTTTGTGACCGTTTTGTTTATTCGTTTGCTAGGTACATTTTGAGGTTTACATGATAAAAAATTGTGTTTAGCATAATATAAATTAATATTGTCATGGCAATGCGTTAAATTTGTTAAAGAGAAATAACACAATTCCATTTTTTTCATTTTAAAAGTTATGATATAAGGTTAATTTATGCATTATTAGAAGAACATCTCTCAGCACATTTTTTTCGCAGTCCTCCTTTAAAGTTGGTGTAAATTGCTATTTTCCAGAAATTCCCAAAAATGAGATTTTTAAAATGTATATTGTCATGGCAACGTACTGATTCTTTTTGTAAAAGAGAAATAACAAAATTTCATTTTTTTTAATTTTAAGATCTATCATATAAGTTTTATTTATGCATTGTATTAAGAACATCTGTCAGTGCATTTTTTCACAGTTTGTCTTCAACCCTTTCAACCCTACAGACCACAATGGACCAGTCTAAACAATATAAAAGACCAAACTATCTAGAAACATAAGGTTGAAAGGGTTAAATTTGCTGTACATTGACATTTTCCAGAGAATCCCAACAATGAGATTTTTTTTCATTGTATATTGTCATGGCAACACATTCATTTTTGTAAAGGAGAAATAATACAATTTCATTTTTCATTTTCATTTTAAGATCTATGATATAAGGTGTATTTATGCATTATATGAAGAACATCTGTCGGTGCCTCTTTTCACAGTTTGCCATTAAATTTGGTGTAAATTGCCACTTTCCCGAAAATCACAAAATAAGTTATTTTCCTTTTTCATTTGCATTTGCATAGCAACGCATTTATTTTTTAAAAGACGAATAACACACTTTTATTTTTTTTATTCCAAACTTAGTGATGTAAGGTTTATTCATGCATTATATGAAGAACATCTCAGTGCGATTTTTACATTCTATCTCAAAATTTTGTCTAAATTGCCATTTTCCAGAAATTTCAAAAAATGGCAAAATCTAATTTTTTGGATAACCAGAAAAATGTGATAGCATTTTTATGTTAAATTTGTAAATTATTATCATATGAGTAGAACATCGTCTAAATAATATTTAGACTTCATATCAGTATATTTAATAGAAAAAAGATAAATTCACAGCTGATATATATACATATATAAAATATACAAATGAGAGGTATAAGTATACCTTATTGTAAGTATTGTAAAATCTGAAGTTAAAATAGCTTTTTCAATATCGGTACAAATATATTTATTTGAAACTATCGAAGTCGAAACCTAGCACCATAATTATCTGTATAATTTTTATAAAAAAATCAAATTTATATTTCATTGAAGACAAGATGCTATGTAAGATATCGAGACTCATTTTTCTGTTCCAGTTTAGTTATAAATTCAATGGAAGATTATACCAGACGATTGGCCAAACATGAAGACGTAGATCCCGACACTTTATTTAAGCGGCTAAAACCCACACGATGGTTGATAAAATATCGTATTCGAAAACTTAAATGAACAATAAAAACACGTTATCCCTCTGCATTTAATGATCAAGAAGTAGAAACTGAACCGGATTGATTGCATGACCAATATGTATTGGTACCAGCAGACAACGCCTCACACAATATAGTTTTTTTATTTGTAAGGTACAGTACTATAATTGTTTATTAAAATAATTTAGGTTTAATACGAATTCTGGTAATCCTACATACACATGTAGCTCCCTTTCGAAGGACGGTATCCTTCAAAATCGCGTGTCCCTGTTACGCTCATTTGATGTACCTAAAACCACTACCATATTTATAATGGATACATAACTTCATAAAACCCCATACAAGCAAAGACACATACCAGGATCCAGCAAATGTTCTACCAAACCTTTATCTTTACTCCTTACTAAACTTCAACAATGCAGTACAGTTGCTTATTCCATGAGCGGTGTAGATGTGGATATTAAAAAATCTAAACATCTTTTTTAGAAAATTTGAAGGCACACAATTTTTCACAGTGTCAAAATGACTTCTGTACTCTTTAAACAACTATTCCACATAAACAATTAAATAGGAGTGAACTTTTTGTGATTTAGAACATTGCCAAAGTTTAATACGTCTACACCTTTATTTATAAATTTAAGTTGAAGGAAATTACTTTTCTGTTCAGAAGAGTCATCCTTTGTAACGCGTGTAGTCTTGAACAGTCTGTGATGAGCAATGTCCATTATAAGTTCACCGTGTATTCTGGGGTTGAAGATTCCGTGTGGGGGTTCATCCTTTCTTCCTGAGAAAGTTCATTAAGAAGTGAAAACGGAACAGTTTAACGTTTGCTGCAAATGCGATGAAGGCCAATTTTTTGTTAACGTAAGGTAAAAGAGATGAAAAAGTGTTATCATGTATGCTCGGTATTTTGTATGATCGATGCCCGTGACTTCGCTTACGACTTAGGTTATAATTAAAAAGTTCCATCACATTAACACCACAACACAGTTGACTTGATAGAGATATTGGTATCAATATCAATATCAATATTTCCATTTCGTTACAGGGATATGCAGTGCCAAGCTGATTAATCAAAAAATTATTCACGTTGTCTGAGAAAAAGGTATACTTATGGTGAGATTATTGGTCATCTCTCTCTCTCTCTCTCTCTCTCTCCTCCTCTCTCTCTCTCTCTCTCTCTCTCTCTCTCTCTCTCTCTCTCTCTCTCTCTCTCTCTCTCTCTCTCTCTCTCTCTCTCTCTCTCTCTCTCTCTCTCTCTCTCTCTCTCTCTCTCTCTCTCTCTCTCTCTCTCTCTCTCTCTCTCTCTCTCTCTCTCTCTCTCTCTCTCTCTCTCTCTCTCTCTCTCTCTGTATTTCCCTCTATATTTCTGCCTCTCTGTATTTCCCTCTATATTTGTATTTCTCTCTCTATCTCTATATATGTATATCTTTATTTCCTTCTATGTATATCTCTGTCTCTCTCTCTATCTGCAGCTATCTATCGCTTTCTCTCTCTCTATCTCTTTGCCCTCTATAATTCTCACTTTCTCTCTCTATAGTCCAATCAAAATAAGGTTTTATCTTCAACATATTGCAAAATAATATTTTTCGATTGCATCTTGTTAAAGGGTCTATACTAAACATTATATCCAAAATCCACCACTTTCCGACACCGGTGACCCTGCTAATTATCATAAATCCAATATGACCACCAAAGGCTATAGGTCAAAGGATTTATGGACACAATAACAAATAAGTTAAACCTAAGAAGAAATGCAACGGAATGTTTTTCGATTGTATCTTGTTAACGGTACTATACTAAACATTATATCCAAAATCCACCACTTATCGACACAGGTAAAGGTGTTTATTAGCAGAAATCTAATATGGCCGCCAAAAGGCTAGGTTCAAGATGTACTGTACAGAGTAAAAATATGGTTTAACCTGATAATAATTGCAACATATGTTTATTTCATTCCATCATATTGAAAGGACTCAAATTATCATTATAAACAAACTTTCAAAATGTCCACACTGGGAAAAGCTCTCCTTAGTATAAATCAAATTTGAATTGTCAACTGATAATTGTTAAGCTGTATTGTTTTTCTAAAAATTATGATTTGTGACACATGTATGCATTGGAAATGTGTAAACGTTTGGATTTAACAAACCCTATTGAAATAGTAATAGAGCCACCTCTGATATTAATAGATATGGCGTCATCAATCCAAACTAGCCACCGAGAGTTAACAATTCAAATTACTCCAGTCATTTGCAGAGGGCTTATTCCATGTATGCCTGTTTAACTATGGATACTCTATTAACATTTTCCTTGCAGCTCTGATAACAGGATATGCGACACACTATTCCTCTCACCAATATATAATGGCAGCACTGGAAATGTGAAAACGTATTCAAGACATTATCACTTCATTACGACATAGTTCGAATTTTTGACGTTATATTCATTGCACAATATCAGAGCCAGAGGTGATATTCAGATGGTTTCATTCATTATTTTAGACATTTTAAATGAAAAAAATATTGATTAAAGCAGTATAGCTAAATTCTAACAATGGCAACCATTTTGGATTTCTACTAGATAGACCCTTTTGCAGTGTTGAATTGTTGGTGTAGTGTTCAACAGAGTCCGCTTAAAATGATTGCAATAAGAAAAACAAATCTTAGCATTACTGTGACACACCATTCGTTTCACTAAGAAATTCTTGTAGGACTGGAGTCAAAAAAACTTAATCATGGCAATGTCACTCTATTACACCATAATTCAAATTCGGAATTATGATGATATCTTTCCACAGCACAATGTCGGGTCTTAGTATTTACTGTGATAGGCGTATTGGATTAATGACGTCATATCTATAACACAATATGTCAAAGTGTTATCTCAGAGGATAGAGGTGACACAAAGATATTCACTCCAATGTATTTGATAACGTAAACATTGAGATGAACAATGTTGGTTAAACATAAGACGGGATTTATAATACACACTAGATGAAATATATATATATATATATCGCAAATATCAAAAACAGGATAGAACAGACAAAAAAATCATATTGTTAATACAAAATGAGCGTCCAAAATTAGTTCGTCCATATTATTAAAAAACAAGTGTTTGCCATAGAGCGTCACGTGATTGATGTCCCCATTTAGTTCACGAACGTTTTAAATCACTTTCAACCTGCGTATGTGATGTAAATGAATTTCTGTTTTTTGGAATAATGTGTCTCTGTAAGTAAAAAGTATATGCCAAAACATTATCATCACTCAGTCTGATTGAATATTTCATAGATATCTGGTTATCTGTTAAATAATATCATTTAAACTCGCTTGCTTATCTAGGTGTAAACTGTGTAATAATGGTGTGCATGATATAATATCATTTGTTTTCAAAACCCAAAAAGGCCGACCTGGCTCAGTCGGTAGTCCGCCCGTCTGCTGATCGTGATGTCGTGAGTCCAAGTCCAGCTGGCGGCAGGTTGGTTTCCTGTTTTTTTCGGACTGAGACAGTAAAAACCGAGGTCCCGTGTCACGGTTGGTGTCTGCACGTAAAAAAAGCCCTCACTGCTCAAAGCCGTAAGTGCCGAGCATAGGCGAAGATTTGAAGCCCTTTACCGGCATTGGTGAGTGAAAGATTCTTGAGTGGGACGTTAAACAACAATTAACAATCAAACAAATTAAAACCCAAAATATTAAAGGTTACAAGGAACGTCTTTCCACAACTTTCATCTTCCAAAATGTTGAATATAAGTGCAGATTTTTATCAAAATTCAACTCATATCAACTCCGTGGATTGGAAAACTATATATCATAAAACCAGATAAAATAATTTAGCATCAGAATGAGCAGGATACAACAAGCGAAGATGATACGTAAGTGTTAAGACAGGTTGTTTTACAAACATGCTATTGTCCATGAAGTTCTTTGACAACCTGATGTACCTAATTGATCACAAACATGACCTAAACATAGCTATCACAATTGTGTTAGTAAGATCAAGGTAAATATCAGTGTCGATGTTCTCTCAAAACACACCCACCCATCAACCCCCACACCCGCCTGTTAGATCAATGAACTTTAAAGAAAGTGTAAAGCAATATAACTATGTACATTCATAAAATATAGCGTATATATATATATATATATATATATATATATATAATATATATATATATATATATATATATATATATATATATATATATATATATATATATATATATATATATATATATATATATATATATATATATATATATATATATATATACAATATTAAAGTAGTTTTGTTTGCACTGCCAAGCTCATTTATGTCAGAAAAACAGAGTATTTGTATATGGGACTTCTCTACCCGGTTGAAGTGACTCGTACGTATTTGACTCAGTAGGTGTCGACACATTAAGATCCTCATAAGTCACTCTGCTGCTTGACTGTGTGACTGGTTCTGGACACATATCATTCACATTATTCTTGTTTAAAGTCATGTCTGATAAATGTACACGTCCCTGTTCCTCACGAATGGTATTAGAACGGGCAGAGTCCTTTACATTCAAAGTAGATTGTTTCCTCCGTTGAAGACACATGATTGACAGAGCTACACTGAGAATTATTATGATTACTCCGAATGTTACAATGATGGGAATGATGATTTCACTTTTATTTTCGTCTGATGTCTGTTCATCTAAAATAAATGAGTATCTCAAACCAGTATTACAGTAAATTTGACAATGTGACTTTTTTATCTTGTAACACATACGTAAATAATGCATTTAAATGAATAACATCTGTTCACCGGATATTTCAATCAAACAAATGAAATCGCACGCACAGTTCAAAGATTATCACATTCAAATGAATCCTATTATATATCAAATCAACGATACAAGTCTGATTTGTATTCATTCAAATACGAATCATAAACGCGATATATCGACACCATGTGCATCAACCAGATTTTTACACTTCACTGTATAATTACTGCTTCGTTAACTTCAATTTGAACTCTTAATCAAAATCTTTACAATCAAATAAAAACAATTAGATTCCATTTATTAAAAACACGATACTTTAATGTCACATAATGGCATGTTTTTGTATATAACTTTTACATATGTAAACAAAGTTTTCCATAAATTCCAAAAATGACATATAATACGTCATGTAATATATAAAAGGCAAACACAAATGGCATTTATAAGTACATGTGTACTTACGGATGTTACAAAATATCCCGCTATGGCCATCAGTACACTGAGACAGACACGCGCCATTAGTTATGTTACATGTGTAATTCTGACAGTTGAAACATGTCGCCTTGCAGTTCCGTCCATATGTACCCATTTCACATTCTTCAAACAGAAATAAAGAATAATATATGAAATGTTCTAATCATTGTGTCACATTAGTTCTAATCATTTATGTCACAATACATATTTTTAAACTTGCACATAATAATAATAATAATAATAATAATAATAATAATAATAATAATAATAATAATAATAATAATAATAATAATAATAATAATAATAATAATAATAATAATAATAATATTCTACAAAACTTACGTTGATCACAATGATGTCCTTTCCATCCTTCTGAACATCCTCCTTCACAGTAGCCATTGTCACGACTACACGCAGACGTATTGATACAGTTTTCATTACAATTATAGTCGCAATTAACTCCATATCTTCCAAAAGAACAAGCTGGAAAATATATCAGTTGTTGGTATGTCATAGTAGGGTACTCTTAGTGAAAAAAAAACAACCTAGGACTTGGACTGTTCAAAGGTAAACTGTCCATGATATATGCCATTTGGTCAACAAGAGTAAAATCGAACAATATATATCGTCATTTCCAATATTCAGAAACATTCGGTAAGAAGGCGCAATCGATGATCATTAAGGGGAGATTATCAGGAACATCATCAATGGACAATTCCCAAAACTATTATATATCACTCGAATGTCAGAGGATTAGTAAGCCCCACCAACGACAAATGGTTTTGCAATATATCAGAGTAAAAGCTGTGCAGACTAGATCAACATAACTCTTTATTTGAGCAGTGTCAAGCCGATTTATTTAATCAATCAGCGTCACTCTACGCTAAGTCTAACACAACACAGTGACACCCTGTACATATATCAGAAGTGTACTAGATTCACTTAAAACAAAAACCGTTGACGTATGCTTCTCGAAAACTTTATGTGCGCCTAAAAAGATACCAACATGGTATATGGTATACGAAGATTTATTTCTCCTTTTATATTAATTAAATTTGACTTTAGAATCATGGCGGACGTGGCAACAGGAGATACTTACACCTCCATGGCATCTGACATCACCTCTGGATTTCCAGAGTTCCGTGTTTGTGCATCATTTTAATGCAGAGGAATATATAACCAAATAAACAATGTACACTGGATTCATTTATTTTCATCAAAGCAGTATTGTATAAGGGATGGCATTTAGTCTAGTTCTAAATTAACAATTAACTATGTATAACTTTAGTAACAAATGTGATTCATCCATCCAACCTGACATCCCACATCGCAAGTACCATATAAGTGATCGCACGTCCCCCCTGTGCTACAGTACTGGCTACAGTTTTTTCTACAACCCTCTCCAAAGGTGCCGTGACTGCACGCTTTTGCAGGAAAATACAAGTGTGATTGTATAGCGATTATCCAGTTTATAGTTAGGATATATCATATATGTAAAGAAAAAAAGTTTGTTATCAGAGAAATATATTGTATTTATCAGGAAATGAAAAATAATCATATGTGCTATTGTTTCTATTCTTTTTATTACGTATCGAATTTTTTTGTGATAAAGACATGGCTAAAACATACATGTATGTAAATAAATATGTATCATGGAAGTATATACTGCATTTGTTATGAAGTAATAGAAACAAAATTATATTCTGACTAAAGATATCAATTTTTGGTTTTGAGTTTATTAATTTTGACACTATTGTTGTAACAGCGTAAGATAACCGATCTCACTGCATTAATAAGAGTTAGAAGATCGATTGACTTAAAGATACATTGAAATATTACCTGTGCGGATTGATACTTACTTTCGTTGCAGAGAATCCCTTTCCATCCCTGGGCACAGCCATTTGGACAAGTTCCATTGATACGGTTACATGTGTCAACATTGCAATTTCCGCATTGATATGAACAATTTAAACCAAATGTACCATTTTCACACTCTGAAAATATAAGAATGCGACTATAAAGGGAACTTGTAAATAACTGTAATTGTGAATGGATGCGATTTAAGAAAGGCTGTAGGGTTTCAGATCCTCATTGAGTCGCCCGAAGGCACTAAAGTGCGTTCTGAAATAGTATTTAGCATTATGGCATATCAAAATGTTTTAAATTTAAGCTAAAATTATTTTATTAATATTTACTTTTGTTTTATCATGTCAAATGAACTGAATATTCAGTCAAGATGCTTAGCACTCGATTTATAACGAAACACCGTTTTGCTAAAACTTTTATAGTTTTAGTAGTCATGTACCTTCATGGTACTAATTATAATAATGCATATTCGATGAAGTGCCCAGAATTCAACTCTTTAATAACGTTTAGAGAATATAAGATTGCCAGCGTTTAAACCAGAAATTGTATTGTTTATTTAGCATACACAATATTGGACTCTGTATCAACTAATTGCAGAAATATGACTTCACATGTGTAAACAATAACAATTTGTTTTTTATTGATACAACGATTAGAAGTTAGATGCGCAGAAATACACGTGTATGCATGTTACACTTTGTGGTAAACATATTCCTCTGATTGGATAACTTCATTTGGTTTTAACAGTACTTCTAACATTTTGGAGATGTTAATTTGTCATATTTCCGTGACCTTTTATGTTCTAAAGATTTGAAAATCGGAGAGACTCCCACATTTGTTAAGCAGCGAGTTGCACTTCTTTTTAAGACATTACTTTAGGTCACATTTTGTAAAACATGTAATACTAGGAATTTAATTTATAAAAGAAAATAACATATTCGGTATAAAACAATTAACAAACATGTACAGCTGACTATTTTTTAATTGTGTTAGATTATCATAATATATATTTGCAATTTATTCTCTTCCTATTCTTTAGTCTTGACAAATGTGAATTGAGCAAATTAGAATCTACAAGTTCAACAAACTGCAGATTCAAAGTACCGCTGACTAAATCTACAATGGATACTTTTAAGCCATTATTCACATACAATTGTATAGTAAGAAAAATATATCTTTATAATTTGTCCGACTAGTGTGTGCCTATACATTTTCCAGTCGAAAGGTACTACATGAGAATATATGGTGACACGGTCTTTACATAAAGTATAAATAAACTCTGAATTTTCTAAAAAAAAATAACGGCCCGTCAAATGCTATTTTCGGGTACGGTGCAACAACATCGTACAATGCTCTGACAAAATATATTCGACTTTGCATTCACTGTTGTCATTGAGGTGTGCATGTTGCATTTAGAGATAACTCGAGTAATAAATGACAATGTGAAAAAGATGTTTGCAAGTTTAGAATGCATGTTCATTAGATATTTTCTGAAATCGTGTTGTTTTCATTTTGTTGAAAGTTTTAGGACTGAACTTACATTCATCAACTGCATTGTAACAGCTAAAATTCACTACACGGTGAAAACAATTCAAATGAGAAAAGAAGCCAAAGTTTTTCTCATTGATAATAAGGAGAAATTAAACACTATCCGAATAACGCTGGACGTTCGGAATGCATTTGTTAAAAATGACGTAAGTTGATTGAGCCTTTTGATGCCATTAAGTTGTGACGTCATCACCATACAATTATTTGAGTCAGTTATTTAATACTTCCTTACTTACTTGTCAAGTCAATGCAAATAATGCCCAAACTGAATCTTCAATAATAATCTGCTTATACGGTAATAATGATTCTGTAATATAGCTTACGGAACAGCTGTTTTCACTGTAAAGACGGGACAATTTTACTTTGTTTTCGATTTATCTTACTGGGTTTTAACATTCGCATCTAATAAGTTCACAGTTAAACTGTGGCAGCCATTGGTTGTAGGGATACAAAAATGAAAATGCTACTGACATACCGCATATAAGCTGGAAAATTATCACAAAACAGTTCAGTTTAGGTTTACGGTGGGAAGACAGCGCGATAATTTAAATATTTGACATGGAAACTACCCTGGACAATTTTATGTATTTGTAACTTGTAACATTGTCCTTTTGTATGGGGAAAATACGTTCAAGAGTAGATGAAACAACACGCAATTAAGACTTGGCCGTGCTGTTGTATTTGCTTAAGACACCCGGTGTACAAAATCGAAAGGTCCGTATGGATTCAGATAGCATTTATGTTTAGTAATAAATACTGAAATGAACACAGAAAACATTTTGTTGAGATTACAGTAAACGATCATCAATTAGTTACGTACTGTCATGACACGTAAATCCTCGGTAACCCGGATTACACTCGCCATCACATCCTCCGTGAATTTTGTTACAGTGGACACTATACAGACAGTTACCACTACAGTTGTTACTACAGGATTTACATGTGACACTACCTACCGTCATTACAGTAAAATCCTCGGTACCCAGGAGCACACCCGTCATCACAACCTCCGTGAGCTCTGTTACAGTGGACACCATACAGACAGTTACCACTACAGTTGTTCTTACAGGATTCACCGTATCTTCCGTTTTCACAGCCTTAGGGTAATTTGATATATAACTTTACTATTCCAATTAACTGCATAAACAATTAGTTAATTTAGATAAAAAGCAAATTCTGTACCATTAACTTAATAGAATCAAATATTTTACAATCACTTCCGAAAGTAAATTCATTGGATCATTTACATAGGTGAACATATTTAGAATTTATTTTTTGATATTTAAGTCATGCACTTCACAAAGTTCAATTTTGACGAATTATGGTTAGGACACACCTATTTTATTTCTAGTTCTTTAGGAATTATGGAACGAACGATCAGAATTTTATTTTGCATTTTAAAATTCTTCATAATGAAAATCAAGGTAAAAACATGGTACAAACTAGCATTTTTTAATAAAAAGATAATGCAAATAAAAACGATTATTGTAAAACAAAAGAAAAAAAAAAAAAAGAAAATAATTGAAAATACATCAATTATATTGCATGTGAAACATACTAATGCTGTACAACATTTATTGAACCATTTGTTTATTTCTACTTGTTAATTTTTTTTTATCAAACTATATTTACTGATAAAACAGTTAGGTTTCAGCATGCATATCCAGTCACAAATCTGATTTGAAATACATTTAGTAAATATTATATAGCTGATCCAATTTTATAATAATATCAAAATATGTATTTCCTAGTTTCACAAACAATGCTGTTGAAAATGTTTCACTCAGGATATATGTTTGTTTATTTGGTGTATACGTATGACAAAATCTCCTTTCCATCAAGGACGAGTTTTAGATTAACGTTTATATATATTTTAAATTTTTACCAACCAGAGTTTAAAAAGATGTAGATCTACACCCAATTGATGTATACGAGAATAATTTATGCATTCCTCTTTAGTACCTCTAGAGTCCGGTGTCATAGCAGACATATATACCATATTGACAAGAGCTGCATTAATATTACAATTACAGGCCGTTTTAGGCTTTTATTCTTGAAGGCATATAGGCCTATTTCAAAGTACATTGTAAATAGGTTGACACCAGGCCCAAACCTGCAGATTCATAAATGTGATTATTATTGTCAATAAACATCTTCTGCCGTGAAAAATATTTATCAATATGATTTTATTTAATACACTTGTTTCAGAAGTTGTTAAGAAATGGTAAAACACGTGTCTTTTTCAGAAAATAAAAGTAGATTAGCATCAATCTTACATGAAATATGGTCAGTTCTACTTGGGGGTAGCTAATGTGACCATTAACTTATGTTCATGCATTGGCAACACAATCTACATGTTGGTTTCACAATATTCTCCAAATTCAACGGATACACAACAAACTTTGAAACTTACGAGCGCCAAATCAAGTCAGTGCGGCCTTATTTGTCGGTTATAAACAATTAAAGTACAGTAAAACCTGCTATAGCGGTAACCTCTATATAAGAAATACCTGTTTATAAGGGCCAGTT
>BROG01001381.1:0-62321 GCA_030159075.1 Atrina japonica | reverse complement strand
TCATCATTTAATGTATCACTCAATATATTGGGGTATAGTGAAACTTGTCTTCTTGAAGGACCACCCAGTCGGCCATGAAAATATAATCTCTCAAGACAGGTCACCGGTCTCTCAACAGAGTTCATAATGAACAACTTGTTTAACCAAGTGATTTTATGAATGTGTTTCCCTCAAATCTCTCAAGACAGTGTCGTAACTTACCATCAGGCCAAACAAAGTTTCCATTATCATCACAAGTTGGTATCGGCAGGATGGCATCTTCCATCAGACTTACGTACAATAAGCATTTATCTGAGTCGTCATAGCTACAGAAGCCAGCTCCAAAAGTAGCAAATGTCACATTGTTATCCTTCTCGATGGCGTATCTAGAGACAAAAATGTTTTACAATGAAATCCTGACAAACTAAAATCTGAGAAATGTGAGAGATATCAGGAAATATCCGAGATACAGCAACAAGATATAGACAAAATGTGTTCCAGAAACAGTCCCAATGAAATACAGTGAAACTTGTATATAACGACACCTTTAGAGACACAACAAAATCAGTCTTTATATAGAGGTTGATTTGTACACAAATGGTGCCATTGGGAACAGCAAAAAAAGTCTTTATGACCAGGTGGTCTTTGTACACAGGTGATCACTAAAGCAGGTTTTACTGTAATCCATTGGTGATGATATAAATGTCCAGTAACTCATGCAAATATTGACAAATGACACCCCTATTTTTTTTTGTCCCATATCTTACCGATATAAAGCAATGTACCAAATTTGATTGAAATTGGAGGAATAAAATTCAAGTTATTAGAGAGCCGGCCTGGCTCAGTCGGTAGCGCGCTCGACTCTTGATCATGAGGTCGTGAGTTCGAGTCAAGCCGGTGGCAGGTTGGTTTTCTGTCTGTCGGATGACAGTAAAAACCGTGGTCCTGTGTCACAGTAGATGTTGGCACGTTAAAGAACCCTCACTGCTCAATGGCCATAAGTGTCGAGCATAGGCCAAAATTTGAAGCCCTTCACCGGCATTTGGTGACATCTCCATATGAGTGAAATATTCTTAAGTGGGACGTTAAACAACAATAAACAAACAAACAAACAAGCAAGCTATTAGAGATCTCTTATCTTACTACCAATCTCTTCAATCTTGAATATAAAATATTGTAGACGCAAGAAAGATCCCCCAATATCTTCAACCTTGAATATGAAATATCATAGATGAAAGAGAGATCCCCCCAATTTCTTCAATCTTAAATTCAAAATATTGCAGATGTAAGAGAGATCCCCCAATCTCTTCAATCTCAAATATGAAGTAATCTTACATGTAAGAAAATACATCTATCCTGTAGATCATGTCAGCTATACATAATATATGTCACATAGATCACAGAAATGTCAGAAACATCAGAAATACATGTCAGAGAAATCAGACACATACAACATGCTTCTCAGAGACAGGTTGCACTGAACTCAGATATATATCACAACTCAGAGATGTACTGCACATCTCGGAAAAATGTTGCACTGAACTCAGATGTATATCACAACTCAGAGACGTACTGCACATCTCGGATAAATGTTGCACTGAACTCAGATGTATATCATAACTCAGAGACGTACTGCACATCTCAGAGACATGTTGCATTGAACTCGGATATATATCACAACTCAGAGACATACTGCACATCTCAGAGACACGTTGCACTGAACTCAGATGTGTATCACAACTCAGAGACGTACTGCACATCTCAGAGACACGTTGCACTGAACTCAGATGTATATCACAACTCAGAGACGTACTGCACATCTCAGAGAGGTTGCACTGAACTCAGATGTATATCACAACTCAGAGACGTACTGCACATCTCAGAGATGTTGCACTGAACTCAGATGTATATCACAACTCAGAGACGTACTGCACATCTCAGAGACACGTTGCACTGAACTCAAATGTATATCACAACTCAGAGACGTACTGCACACCTCAGACATGTTGCATTGAACTCAGATATATACATCACAACTCAGAGACGTACTTCACATCTCAGAGACAGGCTGCACAGAACTCAGATATATTTCACAACTCAGAGATGTACTGCACATCTTAGAGACATGTTGCACTGAACTCAGATATACATGTATATCACAACTCAGAGACATGTTGCACTGAACTCAGATATATACTTCACATCTCAGAGACGTACTGCACATCTCAGAGCTATGTTGCACTGAACTCAGATGTATATCACAACTCAGAGACGTACTGCACATCTCAGAGACATGTTGCAAAACTCAGATATACATGTATATCACAACTCAGAGACATGTTGCACTGAACTCAGATATATTTCACAACTCAGAGATGTACTCACAGCACATTTCAGATACATGTTGCTGAACTCACGATATATATCACAACTTATAAACATACTGCACATCTCAGAGACATGTTGCTCAGATCAGGATCACATCAAACAGAAGGAGTCATCAATTAAGACAGACAAACAGATGATATCATAACTTACCTAAACAGTAGTTCTACACCTCCCATTATATCAATTTTTATTCCAGTTCTAATCTCATCTTCAAATCCTGCAAATACAGATTTAGAATTTAATGTTTGTACTTTAAACCCATCAGCTTGTGGTCACATTTAGACTCATCCAAGTCAATCAATTTATATCGTGTTGTCTACTGTTATAATTTAGGAGTGAACACCTTCATGAAGTGGAATCTCCTTATATCGAAATCGATTAGTCGAAATTCCGGATATATCAAAGTTGAAAGTCTGGTCCCAATTTTTATAGATATAATAATATATCAATTAAAATTTGGGTTATCTTGAATTATGGATATCTTGAAACAATAGAGGTGGACTCCTGAGTTTCGAGATAATGATATTCCACTGTATTTAGATGTACAGTTATTACAAGAATTTAATCATAAACCCCTGAATTCTGACAGTGGACTTAACCATTCTTTGATATGGGCAGGTCCATATGTGACTTGAGGGGTTGGTGAGTTTACAATATTTATTCTTCATACAAATGTCATAGACATGAACACCTCCGACAAATACAATTCTGAATTCTAAAAATCCCTTCTATATAAAACATATAAAATACAGCCTGCAAGTAAAACATAAAAATGTTCAATTCTTATTACATTAATGTTGTAGATAAAATGTACATTCCATAAGACTAATATTATCTACGACATCGATCTAGAAAATCTTACCATCAAACTCAATGCTGAGGTCAATTTCAATTTCCTCTTTAAAAGTGTCCAAGCCAAGATGCAGTTTAATTGGATCAGAACATGGATCAAGCCTCGCCCAGACCTTGAATACTTTTACAAACATCTTCATGAGACTGACCTGCATGCAACACTCAACAGAAATACAGTCTGAGCCAAAAATACAGTACACATTTTTAGGCATCTTAAAGGTCAGTAATGGACATCCTGAAATAGATGATATATTCCAATCAAAATAAATAACAAATGATATCGGCATATTCACTTACTCAGTACTATACCTGCAAATTTTTGCCCTTGGTTTTTATTTTTGCCCTTTTACGACAAAAATAATGATATCGGCATATTCACTTACTCAGTACTATACCTGCAAATTTTCGCCCCTGGTTTTCATTTTTGCCCTTTTACGACCAAAAATATAACCCCATCTTAACTTCGCCTTAAGTCACCGCTGTCTCATTGATGGCATGTATATATGTCCGTACTTTAAATATTTAGACTGAAAATTTCGCATTCATTTTTATTTGCCCTCGCAAAAATTAGACAGAAGCCAAAATAATTCCCAGTATACAATAACAATACATTTAAAATCAATGTTACACTTACAAATTAGTGTAACTTGATTTCGGCCCAGACCCCATAAATATTAAGTACAATATTAACTTACCAGTATTAGTAAATTTCGAATTTTTTTTTTTTTCTAAAAGCAATTAAATATTTCTTGTAAATCCTTTTACTTTTGTCAGAAATCCGTCATTTTTTTTTTCAAATTCAATGTATTACTGATGTAAAAATATTTAGTCATTGATAACTATTGGCAGATGTAAATAGGAAAAAAAAATAAGAAAAATATTTTTAAATAAAATATACATTTCAAGGGCCATAACTCCTATTTTTTCATCAGCATGCACTTTTTCAACTCATTTAGTTATTTCCAAAATAAAAAATAATACATTATTTTAACAAACCTGTTGAAGTTTTTATATAGGCCTATACATGTATATGTAAAAATATAGCTCAGTCTAGAAAAATACAAGGTCAGACAGACATGTGACAATCATCAATAATCAATTTCCTTTATCCATGCTGTGAACACTAATACAATTTTAAGAATTAATCTCAAGCAAACAAAATAAATCGTGACAAAAATTTTTAAGATAAAATTCTCTGAGATGGAATGTGTAAATTTTGGAATACAAACTGTTCTGGATTTCAGTTAGCTGGGTCAACATTTCTTCTCTAGATCCTGCAGCAGTTTTTCCAAGCTGATTCAGTCTATTTTCTAACTGGACATTGGTCATTTCTTGTGGATTAATGCATGGCGTATTGTCCAAAATCTCCTACAGGCAGATAAAATATCACACATAAGTACAGTATAAATATCTCTGAAAATTTTAGGTTTTTTACTGACCATCAACATATTCCCATGGATGTTCAATAACAAATCTAATAACTGTTTAATTTTGTCAAGGATCATATTCTAATTTAGTAATAAATGTCTTTAACTGCCACTGTACTATGAATCGCATTTAATTTTTGCTACTGACTGTCCATAGATCCATGGAAGGCAGTCACATGACTTTTTATACCCAATGAAATGGCAAAATTTCAGTCCATGGCAAAAAAAATTATAATGGCCTGTCTTAAACAGTGCAGATTGCACCAACACCATGTGCCCAATATAACAAGTAAAAGTCAGGGATCTTTCGGCTGAGCCTTAAAACCGAGATACCATGTCACTGAATGTGTGATAGGAAATAGAAAACTTACTGCACTGACATCTGTCAGTAGCATAGTTCAAAATCTGTGGAACTTCAACTAACGCTTGTGACATCTCTGAATAAGTGAAAAAGTTTTGACGGGATGCGGAACATTGAAACAACACTTAAAGTGAAATTGTACACGGTCATTTTCTCTCCTCTTTACAGCAACTTTCCTGTAATGTTGGCTACTTTTTCTATCTATATGTCTCTTTCTATACATATCTCTCTCTCTCTATCCCTTTGACAAACAACTTTGTTTAAACACACAATTTCACTTACATACACACAAAAACTGCATACACCTATGCACACACACACAAAACACACCCACACCTATACACACACATACACCCACAAACACACACATCTACATCCACATGTATACACACACATACACCCACAAATACACACATAAACCTACACATACATAATATATACCTACAAATACATATTCTTTTCAATATGTGAAAATAGGAAATTATGACATACAGAATTTAATTTTTTGTTAAAAATCCTGAATCTTGTAGATGGAAACACTGATCTTACTGAGCTTATACACAATGTTAAATATTTTTAGTTTATGATATATTTTTTTAGATTTATTAAAACTGATTTAGATATGACTTAACATGAATGTTTCGAAAATTTGCAGATTTATATGAAATATATAGAGAAAACTAATGTACACAATAAATTTTCATTCATACTGGAATACACACCTGAGACACAGAGCATGCACGCATGCACACACACACCAGACACACTTACATACACGTTATCACTAACCTTAATTGTCTTTAAGACTTTGACTAGTTCAGCCGTACTATCGGTCATTCCGAATCTTTCCAAGTAGGCTACGATCGTTCCCATCTTTAGTCTCCGCAGGCTGAATCTCTCCATGAAGTTTGCTGCTTGCTTCATAAGTGTTCCGAACATACCTGAAACAGGAATTTAAATTCCTCATAGAAATTGTGATTAGAACTTGTAAATATCATAGACTGTATTTAGGAATTTGAATATTGTTGATACCAGGGGGTAAATAGACCCTTAATTGTACAAGGTCCTGTGCCCCTTCAGTTTTTAATTTTACATTTAAATGGGCCAAAATGTGAAAAAAAGTAACTATGGTTATTTTACTCATAACAAAATGAAGACACAAAAAATTTATTCATCTGACTTCTTTTATCTCACTGACAAAATAATTTTCATGTGAAGACACCGTACTTGAGTGGTACATCGTACTTGAGTGGTACACCGTACTTGAGTGGTACACCGTACTTGAAGTTTTGAGAATCTCCTTTGTTGACATTTCAAATGTGAGCTGTACAGTAAATATATGTTTGTGAAAGTTTGCTCAAAACTGGGGAAAAAATAGTCAATTGTCCATTGGGAATGGGACCTTTTATCGGACCCAAATGTTGATGATACTTAAATCCCTGGATACTCTAAATAATCATACATCTGAAGAAAAAAAGGACTGACTAAGCAAATTCCAAATACTGATACATGTGCTAAAGAATATACTTCCCATTCCTTTATATCCATCATTACTGTAATTCAGAGAAACAAACCTAACAATATCATTTGACAATGTGTCACAAAAGACAATAAAACTCACCTATAACAAATTTCAAGGGACCACCTGAATGTTCAATTTGTTATTAGGACAGGTGGTCTCTCTGAAAAGTTTTATCTAAAGGATTACTTAACTAAGTGGTTTTCAGAAAGTGGTCTCAAAAGACAGATGGTCTCCATGAAAGGTTTTATCTAAAGGATTACTTAACTAAGTGGTTTCAGAAAGTGGTCTCAAAAGGCAGATGGTCTCTCATGAAAGGTTTTATCTAAAAGATTACCTAATTAAGTGGATTTCAGAATGTGGTCTCAAAAGACAGGTGGTCTCTCATGAAAGGTTTTATCTAAAGGATTACTTAACTAAGTGGTTTACAGAATGTGGTCTCAAAAGACAGGTGGTCTCTCATGAAAGGTTTTATCTAAAGGATTACTTAAGTAAGTGGTTTACAGAATGTGGTCTCAAAAGACAGGTGGTGTCTCATGAAAGGTTTTATCTAAAGGATTACTTAACTAAGTGGTTTACAGAATGTGGTCTCAAAAGACAGGTGGTCTCTCATGAAAGGTTTTATCTAAAGGATTACTTAACTAAGTGGTTTCACAATGTGGTCACAAAATGTGGTCTCAAAGGTTTTATGTAAAGACTTAACTAAGTGGTTTACAGAATGTGGTCTCATGAAAAGGTTTTATCTAAAGGATTACTTAACTAAGTGGTTTACAGAATGTGGTCTCAAAAGACAGGTGGTCTCTCATGAAAGGTTTTATGTAAAGGATTACTTAACTAAGTGGTTTACAGAATGTGGTCTCAAAAGACAGGTGGTCTCTCATGTGGTCTAACTCACAATGTGGTCACAAAAAGACAGGTGAAAAAGGTTTTATCTAAAGGATTACTTAACTAAGTGGTTTACAGAATGTGGTCTCAAAAGACAGGTGGTCTCTCATGAAAGGTTTTATCTAAAGGATTACTTAACTAAGTGGTTTCACAATGTGGTCTCAAAAGACAGGTGGTCTCTCATGAAAGGTTTTATCTAAAGGATTACTTAACTAAGTGGTTTACAGAATGTGGTCTCAAAAGACAGGTGGTCTCTCATGAAAGGTTTTATGTAAAGGATTACTTAACTAAGTGGTTTCACAATGTGGTCACAAAAGACAGGTGGTCTCTCATGAGAGTGGTCTTTTAAGACAGGTTCCACAGTGCATTAAGTGATCGTGAAATGGGCTGACGGGTTACAATGCAGTTCATTAAGAAACAATTTCTTCTAAATCAGGCTAAATGTAATCATGCCTAAACAAGAACTTTCAGGGGAAATCAAAAGAAAACAGAAACTTTTTTTTTTTTTTTTTAAATACACAATCCATTTAATCAGAGAGTATAAGCCTACTTATGCTTGGTGAAAATATCTATAATTGACTTTTAGTTTACTGATCACTTCATTTCATTACTACAAAAACATTGGTTGGGGCCTCATGGGACACAGAAATTGGGTTTGTTCTAGACAAAAATTTGTTATATAAGAGATTTGTTATATCATATTTTTTTTAACTAAGAATATACAGAGGTTCAGATGGGATTATTGACCGATTCGCCATGTGCATAGATGAATTCATAAAAACCGAGTTCTTTTACTTCAAGTTTCACTGTAGCAATTTTCAAAGTGGCTTTTTGTACTTAAAGATATTGAACTTGTTGTAAAATTATCAAGACTTCATACAAAGAACCAATGGAGTCCTAAATGTTCAGACGTTCTTGACTGACAATTATATGTTAACCTTATTTTGTTAACAGGTTTTACTTTTTCTGATATTTTTTTTTTCGGAATAAAGAAAAATATCCATATTAAAAAGAAACAACCGGATAGACTCCCAATGAAATTACTATTTCTCGAATTTGTAAATCAAGAAGCTATGCTCGCTTTCAAGGCATTGCTTTAGTTCATAAAATATTATGTCTATACATTATAATATCATATCTTTATTCAAAATTAAATTTTCTCTTATTTTATGATCACTTACCCCTTTTCTTAGATTTGGTAGATGGCGCTGCAGTAGTTACTGTATTTTTTGTACTTCCTGTATTACTGGGACACATGTCATCACTGTCAAAATCCTCTTCTACTGGTCCCTGACTTGTCACCTTGGAATAATCACTGTCAGGGTCATCTAAAATGAGGTCAAGGTCACAATATCAACAACATGATTAACATATCAATATCATAGCCATTATGTCACTGAGTTGTCGTAAAGTGATTGAAACTAAATCAGAATGTCTATACCAATCATGTGTGCTAGAGTTATAGCCCTTGTTATGATCTGGATTCAACTGTCAACTGTCAACGTGTAACAGCCTGACAGCAAGGACTGCTGGCACTTGGTCTCACTTAAGCTTTTGCAGGCACCTGTATTTGTCTATTAATCATTGTGTTTAGAAGGAATCTCCTATATCAGTACTCTAGTATATAGACATATGACTGACTGCTAGTCTCAATGGATTTCCTTGTTGTCTATTACAGCTAAATGTTAAGTACATGTACAGGCTAACTATATTGCCTGATAGTTAACAGTTAAATGTTAAGTACAGGCTAACTATATTGCCTACTGTTAGTTAACAGTTAAATGTTAAGTACAGGCTAACTATATTGCCTACTGTTAGTTAACAGTTAAATGTTAAGTACAGGCTAACTATATTGCCTACTGTTAGTTAACAGTTAAATGTTAAGTACAGGCTAACTATATTGCCTACTGTTAGTTAACAATTAAATGTTAAGTACAGGCTAACTATATTGCCTACTGTTAGTTAACAGTTAAATGTTAAGTACAGGCTAACTATATTGCCTACTTTTAGTTAACAGTTTAATGTTAAGTACAGGCTAACTATATTGCCTGCTGTTAGTTAACAGTTAAATGTTAAGTACATGTTAACTATATTGCCTACTGTTAGTTAACAGTCAAATGTTAAGTACATGTTAATCATATTGCCTGTGTGATATGTACCATTTGCTAAAGCCTTCCTTATGTGTTCATGTCTTGTTTATGTGCTCTGTCCCATGTGCTCATGTCTTGTTTATGTGCTCTGTACTATATGCTGTCTTGTTTATGTGCTCTGTACTATATGCTGTCTTGTTTATGTCTCATGTCCCATGTGTTCATGTCTTGTTTATGTGCTCTGTACTATATGTCTTGTTTATGTGCTCTGTACTATATGCTGTCTTGTTTATGTGCTCATGTCCCATGTGTTCATGTCTTGTTTATGTGCTCTGTACTATATGCTGTCTTGTTTATGTGCTCTGTACTATATGCTGTCTTGTTTATGTGCTCATGTCCCATGTGTTCATGTCTTGTTTATGTGCTCTGTACTATATGCTGTCTTGTTTATGTGCTCATGTCCCATGTGTTCATGTCTTGTTTATGTGCTCATGTCCCATGTGTTCATGTCTTGTTTATGTGCTCTGTCCCATGTGTTCATGTCTTGTTTATGTGCTCATGTCCCATGTGTTCATGTCTTGTTTATGTGCTCTGTACTATATGCTGTCTTGTTTATGTGCTCATGTCCCATGTGTTCATGTCTTGTTTATGTGCTCATGTCCCATGTGTTCATGTCTTGTTTATGTGCTCATGTCCCATATGCTCATGTCTTGTTTATGTGCTGTTTATGTGCTCTGTCCCATGTGTTCATGTCTTGTTTATGTGCTCTGTACTATATGCTGTCTTGTTTATGTGCTCATGTCCCATGTGTTCATGTCTTGTTTATGTGCTCTGTACTATATGCTCATGTCTTGTTTATGTGCTCCATCCTATGTTTTCATGTCTTGTTTATGTGCTCTGTCCCATGTGTTCATGTCTTATTTATGTGCTCTGTACTATATGCTGTCTTGTTTATGTGCTCATGTCCCATGTGTTCATGTCTTGTTTATGTGCTCTGTCCTATGTGTTCATGTCTTGTTTATGTGCTCTGTACTATATGCTCATGTCTTGTTTATGTGCTCCATCCTATGTTTTCATGTCTTGTTTATGTGCTCTGTCCCATGTGTTCATGTCTTGTTTATGTGCTCTGTACTATATGCTGTCTTGTTTATGTGCTCATGTCCCATGTGTTCATGTCTTGTTTATGTGCTCTGTCCTATGTGTTCATGTCTTGTTTATGTGCTCTGTACTATATGCTCATGTCTTGTTTATGTGCTCATGTCCCATGTGTTCATGTCTTGTTTATGTGTGCTATGTCCTCATGTTCATGTCTTGTTTATGTGCTCTGTTTATGTGCTCATGTCTGTTTATGTGCTCATGTCCCTGTTTCATGTCTTGTTTATGTGCTCTGTCCTATGTGTTCATGTCTTGTTTATGTTGTACCATATGCTGTCTTGTTTATGTGCTCATGTCCTATGTTTTCATGTCTTGTTTATGTGCTCTGTCCTATGTGTTCATGTCTTGTTTATGTGCTCTGTACTATATGCTGTCTTGTTTATGTGCTCATGTCCCATGTGTTCATGTCTTGTTTATGTGCTCTGTACTATATGCTGTCTTGTTTATGTGCTCATGTCCCATGTGTTCATGTCTTGTTTATGTGCTCATGTATATGCTGTATGTATGTGCTCCATCCTATGTGCTCATGTCTTGTTTATGTGCTCTGTCCCTATGTGTTCATGTCTTGTTTATGCTCTTACTATGTGATGTCTTGTCATGAATGTTTTCATGTCTTGTTTATGTGCTCCCCTCCAATGTGCTCATGTTTACACTGTTTATGTGCAGTCTTGTTATGTGCTCTGTCAATGTGCTGTCTTGCTTATGTACACTGTCCTATGTGCTCATGTCTTGTTTATGTGCTCTGTCCTATGTGTTCATGTCTTGTTTATGTGCACTGTCATGAACTCATGTCTTGTTTATGTGCTCTGTCCAATGTGCTCATGTTTTGTTTATGTGCACTGTCCTATGTGCTCATGTCTTGTTTATGTACTCTGTCCTATGTGCTCATGTCTTGTTTATGTGCACTGTCCTGAACTCATGTCTTGTTTATGTGCTCTGTCCTATGTGCTCATATCTTGTTTATGTGCTCATTTCTTGTTTATGTGCTCTGTCCTATGTGCTCATGTCTTGTTTATGTACACTGTCCTATGTGCTCATGTCTTGTTTATGTGCACTGTCCTGAGCTCAAGTCCTGTTTATGTGCACTGTCCTGAACTCATTTCTTGTTTATGTGCTCTGTCCTATGTGCTCATGTCTTGTTTAAGTACACTGCCCTATGTGCTCATGTCCTGTTTATGTGCACTGTCCTGAGCTCTAGTCTTGTTTATATGCAGTCCTATGTGGTCACAAATGTCCATTAACCAATTTGAATTTTTGTCATCTACTTTATGATCATATTTTTAGTATAATAATAATATTAACCTTTGATTGCTTGAGTGACATCTGGGTTGAGTCTCTCGGGTGGCTCCAAGGGGATCTTAAAGTTTGTATTGTTTAACTTGGGATCTTTGTTTACTTGGTTTTGTCCTTGGAGTCCCACGATGAAACCGGCAGCGATTGTCTCAAACTACAAAAACAAAATGTCGAAATAATACAAGACATCAAAAGAAAGATTACCGTAAAAACTCATGTAATCCGCACAATGATGTAATGTGCGCACCTTGTTTTTAAAGCTGAAAATCTTGTTTTTTGATTTGATTTGATTTTTTGTTTTACGCCATACTCAACAATCTTTCAGTCATATGGTGGCATCTAGCTTTTATTGGTGGAGGAGAAACCCCAGTTACCCGGGTAAAGACCACCGACCTTCCGTAAGAAAACTGAAAATCTTGTAATATGCGCACTAAAAATATTGCTGATTTTGGTAATTATTGCTTCAAATAGAGATACAAGAAGCTATCATTTGTATAAAATGAAACGGTGTTCAAAGTATGATTTACAATTAACATCTATTATCTTACTTCATAATTACATAAAAGTGAAAGATTTCTGTAAATTGACATCTTTTATATTGTTCATTGTCCGCATGATAAATACTCAAAGCTGCCACTTCGTTTAATTTCAACCGACATTATACACTCTGTTCTTAATAAGTATCTGTCCATTATCAATCACGTTTTTCATATTAATTACGCAACTTTATCACCATCCTGATGTGATTTATGTAGTCAGGCTTTAAAGTTATAAAATAAACCATTATATCAAGAGCAAAAATATGCTCCCAAATTGAAAATTTTACACCTGTAATGCACAAACTCGTTTGTCCAACATTCAAGAAATAGATGTTATCTGTCCTGCCATCTCCCATCAATGACTTACCTGGTATCAGTCAATAATTAGACAGTTAATAATTAGGCATGCCCTCACGTGAAACAAATTCCATCATGGTTGCACGTTAAACACAAGGAGCCTCTCCGGAGCTACAGGGGTGGCACCGGCGTGTGGCAAGGGCTTTGAGTAGTCACGCCGCACGTTAAATCAACTCCGATTGATTGATTAGGCATGCCCTAAATAAACAATCCATACTGACTGCTGGTATCACTTACGAAACTATAATCTGAATTCAAAATGCCAACACAGAAATGTCAAAACATGCGGTTTTTGAAAATCAGGAGCAAGGCGCCGACCAATGTGTAACGCCTTTCAATGGTGGCATAATAAATCATTAAAAGAAATAGGTCAAACAAAACTGATACAGATAAATAATGTGGATAAATAAACATATGAAACAAGTAGAATGTCAAGAAAGTATTACCACACGATTATAATGGACCCTTTAATGCTACAACTTGGATTAAACTTTGTAACTGGACCTGCAATCATGCCCAAGGCAAAATGAGTTCTGCGTTCAGACTGCAGATGTGAGGCGATGTTATCAGTCTTTAATCAAATCTAAACTCTAGTCAGTAATGATTTAACCGGCCTCAGGCAGAAAGAACATTTGGTTTAGTTTATCTATGATATCACATAAGCTGACTGAAAACGTTTAATTTTTTATATCTATTTCTATAAGTTACTCGTAAATTTGTTTCACCAGATGCAAAAAAATGGCCACCAGCGGGACATAGACTGAAAAAAAACCTGATAATATAATAATCAATTCACAGTAACCTTTATCTCACTGTAAGTCACAAAATTAATGTCCATCTCACCGTTTATAATCATCACAATGACTCTTATCTCACTTTGAGTCACAAAATATTGGGTCCATCTCACCATGCACACCAGTTCATAATAATCACAGAGACCCTAATCTCACTGTGAGTCCATCTCACCATGCACACCAGTTCATAATAACCACAGAGACCCTAATCTCACTGTGAGTCCATCTCACCATGCACACCAGTTCATAATAATACCAGAGACCTTTATCTCACTGTGAACAATGAAATGTAATGTCCGTCTCACCTTATACACCAGTTTATAATCATCACACTGTTGGATCCACCTGGGCATAACAGGAAATATGGACTCCATAAAGCGGGTAGGGTCCACATAGTCACCACTTTCTTTTTGAAACGACATGTGTAGATGATTGTCACAAACTGATGCAGCTGCCGTACCAATTATCTGACCTCCTGCCACCTATGAGTATAAACCAACAAAATTATTATAGTGATAACATTTGTAGAAAAAGAAAATATCGATTACCATGTATAAAATGTTTTGAGTCATTATTTGTGACATAAAACTAGCATTCTGAGGGTATATTGAGGAATCAAATACATATCCCCTCACTCTGAAAGCAATATTAACTCATTCACCCCTAAAACCACATTTAGACTGGTCCAAGTCATTGATTTATAGAAGAGTCCATTATTTTTTCAGGGGTTGATGTGTTAAGTGAATGGTGAGCAATTACAAAACCTGACTCAAAACTTTAACTCAATAACCCCTGAAGTCACATTTGGACTGGTCCATTTCAAAGAATGGTTCAGTCCAAAATCAGAATTCAGGGGTCAATAATTTTGAATTTTTTATTTTTATGATAATGATGAACTATGACAGTAGACCATACTATTTATTGATTTGGGTGAGTCTAAAAGTGACCACAGGGATTGCTGAGTTTACTAAAGTCTTAACCCGACAGACAGGTGTAGACTACACCTTTAGTATCATAGTATGATATTTGACACTCACAGATATCAAAGTATTTTATCAACATGGCGATATACACAATAGTGTTACATTATAACAGACCACCACTGATTTAAACACATACTGTAACTTCAATGTCCGTCTCCACTGTATCATTGGGAATAATGTTTGTTAGGAAAATCGTGATTCCCTTTAGTGAGCCTCCTGTTGTCTTTATTTTCACGGTATTCTCTAGTTCTGCATCTTTCGTCAACTTTCCAGCAAATGGAGCCACAACCTATGTGAATACAATATGAAAAAAATACATATCATCAGATGTATAAGGCCATTAAAAAAAAAAATTACTTGTTCTGATATGCCCCTATCCAGATATTTCAGATTTAGGCAGGTTGGTCAGCGTTTTTGTTTTATTTTTTTTTAATTTTGATATGAATGTGGACAATTTTCCAGATCTTTGATAAGAAAAAAAAAGTAAGTGGGCAAAATTGCCAAAATAGTTTGGGGTCAAGGGTCAGCTAGGTCACATCAAACAAATAAATTTTTTAGTTCTGGCCTTATAAATGTGATCATATGACGCTTCAGTGTTCCATCTTTGTGTTCAATAAGGTCTGTGAATCTAAATTTACAATTTACCATAATTTATGGTTGAATTATAAACTAGCTCACTCATAAAATGTCACATTTGGATGTGTTATGGATATTAGATTTGGTCTTTTCTTATTGGGATGGACAATTAAGTTTTTTCAGACACAAAATGTGCTGTGATAATGAAATGAAATACAGTCCATTACAAATAAGGAATGGTCACATTGTTTAAAACACACACTGGATTTTGACACTGAAATAAAGTTTAGTTCACTATCATCGGGGAAGGACAGGATGTTTGACGCAGACTGGGCCATGTACATTCCACTATTAACAGGGGTATGTCAGCTACTGCAGACACAGACAGACTTGTACATGACAATGAATTTAAGTCCATTATTAACAGGTCTAGGACGACAGTCTTCATGGTAGAGTGCAGGTAAGAACAAAGGCTTAAAATTCATGATGTCTCTCACTTTTAGTAAGCTTGGGGTAGAGAGCCCCACTGGACCAAAGCTGATAATGTGGGGAAGGGCGCCAGTTTACTTTGTGCAGGGCTAATGGTCTTTTCAGCAGGTTTACTGTCTTACAGTTTTCTTTTCCAATATTAATCTAAGTACTAAAAGTACCGATACGTGTTGATGGCAATCTTAAGTTTTAATGAGGTATAATACACTCATTATACTGAATACTTTTTAATTCGGTAAAATTAGGTTTTACAAAAAAAGTAACTAAACATCGGGTCAGACATTTGGCCTAACCTGAGTACTGATGGCTTATTTATTGTGCAACAAACTACATAGATCAGCAATATGATTATAAAATATCATACTCTTATGTTATACTTCCTATCAGTAGCCTTAAATTTCAAGGTAAAACATTTTCCCAACTTCAAAGACTGCTGCGAGTTTCTCATCAGTTAAGATCACCTGAATGAGGAATGACATGACTTCTATGTCCAACTTCACAGACAGATCTTGCCAATACACAGAAAAGGAAACTTGACCAAATCTCATTTGCATATTAATCATGCGCAAGAATTGTTAACAGCCAAGTCTATTGCTTTTAATGTCAATTCTATCAAAAGAGTATAATGGTAAGAAAAACTTGAAAAGTCACATTTTAAAGCAAATTTATAATATCTTAAAATTCATAAAGGTTGCCAAACTGACCTTTGAAAGTATATATTTCAACAAGTCTTGTATACCTATATTTTTCAGCAAATAGTTACTATATTTTCTTCATTTTAAAAAACAAAAATATACGAATGAAAGTGTGATTTGGAAATTTCAATCTTGAAGTTGAGTTTATGTTGCTGAAATGCACATACATGAGTAATTTTGCGTCAATATAATATGTTAATAATCCCGTACTGCAAAATGTGCTTTGACTTGTTCCCAATAAACAACTTAGCATAACATAACTGCATTGATGTTCCATCAACTCATAAAAAGTGGTCGCTTTCACATGACAAAAATATTGTGACAAATGTGAGGTAACACAATATTTAAAACTAACTACAATATTAGGAGTCTATAAATATAAGATCAGATGATATCACTAACATTGTCGCCTTTCCTGGTGCTGACATCTACACCAGTATGTGTGTACTCTTCAACTCCTTCCGTCTTCAGTGAAGAGGGATATTGTCCATTTCCATCACAACCATTGCCCTCTTCTCGCCGCGTCCTTGGGAAGTTCTTGTGTGTCTTTGGACCAAAAATTAGGTCAATAATGGCTCTGGCTGTTTCATAACTGAAGTAAAAGGAGAGTTAAAATATGAAAATCGAGAGCTAAAATTAATGTACACATGAACCAATTATAAACAAAAGCCTAGATGAAAAAATGAAAGAGATAAGGTCCAGGAAAAACAAAAAGGACATACCAACGCAAAAGGAAACAACAAAAAATGTTATTGTGAACTGGTGGGGGGGGAGTAGCAAGTAACCTGATAAATCAGTGTACTACTTATGTGCAAAATCAAGGTCAAATAAATGGTGAGTATTTATAAAAATTGAACCAAATTGTTAACCAGACGGAGAGTACCTATAGCCCCGCCCCCCCACCCCCATTTGCAACAAAGACAGAGGGTTTTATGTACAAATCAGAAGTAAGTCCAAAATGTGAACCTTCCACTTCTAAGTTCAAAAGTAAAGACTGAATCAATGTAAATTACTATATATATACATTAAAAATTTCCAGTCTCTCTCTCTCTCCCTCCATCCCTCCTTTCCTCACTCTTTTTGACAGTACCTATCTCTCTCTCACCCTTTCCCTTCCTCTTCATTAGTCTCTCTCTCTTCCTCCCTCCCCCCTCTCTCTCTCTCTGTCTGTCTCTTTCTCTCTGTCTGTCTGTCTGTCTGTCTCTCTCTCTCTCTCTCTCTCACTCTCTGTCTCTCTGTCTGTCTCTCTCTCTCTCTCCTTTAAGGCCACATTCTCTAACAACTTACCCATCTTTCAAAATATTGTAGGCTTCCTTGACATTCTTCACCAACTCAAAAACCAATCCATATTTTTCTTTGAATTCATCAGCCATGCCAATTAAGGTTGCAAACGGTGACATCAATTCGTCTTTGATCGCCAGTAGGTCATCCAACATTTCCTGTCGCATGTTTTGCTGTCAAATTGAATTGTTTAGTTACAATTAAAGAAATTGCATTGTTCAACATGAACTCAAATTTATATCACAATCTGAGATGATATTTATCTGTTTATATTTGTTTGTTTATTGGTGTTTATAACATCCCACTCAAGAACCTTTTACTCATATGGAGACGTCACCAAATGCCGGTGAAGGGCTTCAAATTTTGGCCTATGCTCACCACTTAGAGCCATTGAGCAGTGAGGGTTCTTAAATGTGCTGGCACCTACTGTGACACTGGACCTCGGTTTTTACTGTCTCAATCCAAAGGACAGGAAACCAACCTGCAGCTGGCTGGACTCGAACTCAAAACCTCGCAATCAAGTGTCAAGTACGCTACCGACTGAGCCAGGCTGGCTCTTACCTGTTTATATCATTTGACCATGTCTAAAATGTAAGATTTTAGGATTTCTAGTTCATTTTATTTATTTGTTTGTTTGTTTGTAGTTTTACATCCTATGTATGGAGATGTCATCAGCTTTAGGTGAAGTGCCACAAATTCTGACTCTTGACCCAGTGCCATGAGGGTTCTTTTCCATGCCACATTTGTCATGACTACAATCTTGCTAGTGTTGCAAAATGTCTGCCACAACCGATCTTATCCTATGTCTCATTGATATGAAACACCAAACCGAATCAATTGTAAAATCTTTTGATGAAATGTTGCAAACTGTCAATAAAACAAACAGACAATGTAAATGTCGATTTTTTTACAGAATTTACATACCGACTGTTATTCCTTCATTTCAAGTATACAGACCGGTTACATTGTATATCTAATGCTGGACACAGCTGTTATGTCAAATGAACAAAGTCAATTAAAGTGAAACCTGTATATACATGTAGGGGCCACCCAAGGGACCAGAAAATATTGACCTTTATGTGCAGGTGACCCTTATACACAGGTTCAATTTAGCTGATCTTATAGGATTCCAAAGAGACTGATACAAACAGGTAGATATGTGGACCGAGGTATACAACTAGAACACTCTGGCACAATACTGACATCATTTTGTTCTAAACTGATATCATTTTATATGAAATCGACATCATTTTATATGAAACAAGAGCTGTTTGTAAAACAGTTATGCTCCCTCCCCCATTATAACAGAAACTGTGAATTATTGGAAATTTTCTACGTTCAAGTGGCATAACTGTGTCAAAAATGGTTTGACTGTAACCAAATAAAAACTTGACCTAGATATTCTCATGATATATCTGTATACTACATTCATTTCAATATGCACACCCGCTGCAGAGGTAATAAACGAAACTATTGGTGTACGGACTAACCAACTGTGACAAAACAATATGCCCCTCCTTCTACGCAGGGGGCATAATTAACTTTTTTTCCTGTATCATATTGACATCACTTTGTACTAGACTAACTGACATCATATTGCAGGAAATTGATGTCATTTTTTTTTTTACGAAATTGACACCTACCATTGAGAACGCTCCACCACTGAATGTCAGCATGGGATCTTCACCCTCATTGACGACAGCGTTGACCCATTCTTCTCCTGCGACCTTCATGGTATTGAAAGCTATCTCAGCCTGTGCATTGAAGTCTTCGTACAATCCACTAACGTCAAACCAATACGGCTTTTCATCTGGAAATAAACATTTACTGTGTTTGTAGCAAACCGATCGAAGAGTGATGGCTCTCAGGTGAGGCTTTGGTTCAGAACACCTAAAACATGAATGCCAAGTGTTGACCATTTTTCTTTTTAATAAGTCTTAACTGTGTCATCTCCAGGCATTGGAAGCTAGAATGGGTATAATGACCGGCTAATGACCATTTTGAAGTTTTTGCTCAGTTATATAGGACCTAACGACATGGACACTGAGTAACGATCATATATTGCTCAATCATCTTCCAGGAGAATCAGCAAAATGTCGCAACATATTTCCTTGTAGGACATGTTTTATCTTCTGTTGTGACAACCGTCATCTAATTATTTTTTATGAGAAAGGTTACTAATCTGAAAGTAAAATATTTAAATACCTCTAAGGAAAAAACAAGCTTCCTGGAGTTTCCTCTTGGCATCCAATAATGTATTCACAGCATTGAAAATTCTGAAAAAAAAATGAAATACAAACAATATAATACAGTTATCATATAGGTTTTCCAAGAAAAGTCAAAATATTGTTCTAAAGGTATTTGCCAGGATCATGGGACTTTAATTGACATGTGTTAATAGGAGGAAGACTGACCAATCAAAATTGCTTGCGCGATCTTGACGTGATATTGACGTGATACATACAGTGTGATGACAAGCGGACACAGCGGAACCTGTCATGAGACACCGCCAAATCTGCAACTCAAAGATGTGGTCTCTCAAAAGAGGTTTTATCTGAGGATTATTAAACAAGTGGTTTTCAAAAAGTGGCCTCACAAGACAGGTGGTCTCTCAAAAGAGGTTTTATCTGAGGATTATTAAACAAGTGGTTTTCAAAAAGTGGCCTCACAAGACAGGTGGTCTCTCAAAAGAGGTTTTATCTGAGGATTATTAAACAAGTGGTTTTCAAAAAGTGGCCTCACAAGACAGGTGGTCTCTCAAAAGAGATTTTATCTGAGGATTATTAAACAAGTGGTTTTCAAAAAGTGGCCTCACTAGACAGGTGGTCTCTCAAAAGAGGTTTTATCTAAAGGATTAATTAACCAAGTGGTTTTCAAAATGTGGCACACAAGACAGGTGGTCTCTCAAAAGAGGTTTTATCTAAAGGATTAATTTAACCAAGTGGTTTTCAAAATGTGGCACACAAGACAGGTGGTCTCTCAAAAGAGGTTTTATCTAAAGGATTAATTAACCAAGTGGTTTTCAAAATGTGGCACACAAGACAGGTGGTCTCTCAAAAGAGGTTTTATCTAAAGGATTAATTAACCAAGTGGTTTTCAAAAAGTGGCCTCACTAGACAGGTGGTCTCTCAAAAGAGGTTTTATCTAAAGGATTAATTAACCAAGTGGTTTTCAAAATGTGGCACACAAGACAGGTGGTCTCTCAAAAGAGGTTTTATCTAAAGGATTAATTAACCAAGTGGTTTTCAAAATGTGGCACACAAGACAGGTGGTCTCTCAAAAGAGGTTTTATCTAAAGGATTAATTAACCAAGTGGTTTTCAAAATGTGGCACACAAGACAGGTGGTCTCTCAAAAGAGGTTTTATCTAAAGGATTAATTAACCAAGTGGTTTTCAAAATGTGGCACACAAGACAGGTGGTCTCTCAAAAGAGGTTTTATCTAAAGGATTAATTAACCAAGTGGTTTTCAAAATGTTGTCACACAAGACAGGTGGTCTCTCAAAAGAGGTTTTATCTAAAGGATTAATTAACCAAGTGGTTTTCAAAATGTGGCACACAAGACAGGTGGTCTCTCAAAAGAGGTTTTATCTAAAGGATTATTTAACCAAGTGGTTTTCAAAATATGGTCACACAAGATAGGTGGTCATTCATGAGAGTGGTCTTTCGAGACATTTTCCACTATACATACAATATGACATGACATCCAATATGATGACATGACAATACAATATGACATGACATAATACAACATGACACATATAATATGACATGACCCATAGAATGGCCACTCATATAACATGACATTATCTATACAATATAGCATAACCCATGCAATATGCCATGACATACAATATGATGACATGACATCCAATACAATGACAATATGCCATGACATACAATATGATGACATGACATCCAATACAATGACAATATGCCATGACATACAATATCATGACATGACATCCAATACAATGACAATATGCCATGACATAAACAATATCATGACATGACGCTTACAATGTGATATGACATAATATGACATGACACATACAATGGCAACTCATATAACATGACATTACCTATACAATATAGCATATTTTACCCATACAATATGACATGGCATCCAATATGATGACATGACAATACAATATGACATGGCATAATATGCCATGACACATATAATATGATATGACCCATACAATGGCCACTCATATAACATGACATTATATATACAATATAGCATAACCCATGCAATATGCCATGACATACAATGATGACATGACACATACAATGTGATATGACATAATATGACATGACACATATAATGTGATATGACATAATATGACATGACACATACAATGTGAAGGCATGACATAAAGAAAATCAAATGCTCTTGTTGCTTTGATTTTGAACATTTCTACATTCATTTGGGTTTGTTTGATAAACAAATGTTAAAAAATCAATAAAAATACAAGTACATACTGTAATACTCCCTTGCCGATTGCCATTAGAGCTGTTTTGGGATCATTTTTGATGACCTTGAATCCATCAATCAAATCTCTGACAGCTTCATATATGGCCGTGCCCTGTTGTGGAATTATAACAGTCACAGTCTGTTCCACTTGCTGAAAAATGTATAAACAACGTCAATAAAATAACATGATTCAGTCTGTCGATTTGTCGGACCCTTAAAGCGATATGAGCTATCGCAGGTAAACAGACACGATTTTAAAACAAGAGGTACGCAAGAGGTATGCATACCTTTCACAGATATATTGTTTTGATTTTGACAATGTCAGCATTCAAAGTAACAATTAAGATCGGAAAAAATTCTTTTAGTGACCTGATATATTTATTCACATATTCATCCAATTTTCTTAAGGTATTCAAAATAGTGTTGAAAAGCATATGTTTTACAAAATACATGCACTTTCCAATAAAAATCACGTCCTGTATTTTCAAAGTAAATATAAAACACATAAAAATTGGTCATCTTTAATCTAGTTGGAGCGCATAAAGGACCGAGATCACCCTGACCAAATTATGAAGTGCATTTGATATGGCGAAATTTTTTTATCTGAAAGTCACTGCATACGTAAATACAGCTGGATTTTTTAAGGTATGGGAAAACTTAAATTCTAATAAAACAAATAACTTAGAAAAGAAAATCTTTTACAACGTTTTACGTGTTTGATAATGTATTTGAACACACATTTTATCATATTCTCGACTAAAAATCATCATTGTGACAGCTTATATCGCTTTAATCCATCCAGAGTGAGACCAAACCAAGATGAGCTGTAAGTATAAACAAACCTGACAGGCAGTGCCCTTTTTTTTTGGCCAGTTTAAAATTTTGGTCATTTATTTTCATATTATGCTGCAATTTAGCCTATCATCAGATATAACATGTTGTGGTGAACATTCCCGATGTTTGAAATATCAAAATACATGTATCGAAAAGTGTCGGTAGAATAGTTGTAGTATTTGGCTCACATGGTACTTAATTACGATAAACCGCCACACAGTGTTATTGTTATTTTAAAAAAAAACATTCCCGATGTTTGAGATATCAAAATACGTGTATTGAAAAGTGTCGGTGGAATAGTTGTAGTGTTTGCCTCACATGGTACTTAATTACGATAAACCTCCACACAGTGTTATTGCTATTTAAAAAAAAAACCCAAAAACCCTTGTTTGTTTATTATCTATAAAACACTAGCATATTTTTAAAAAGTACCGGTAGAAACATTGTGTATATATTTTGGATGGTTTAATTTTGGCCATTTAAACTGGGTGGCCAAATTGGCCAAAAATTAAACATTGACCAAAATTATGATATCGTGTGAGGATTACGATACCGTATGAGGATTACGATACTGTATGAGAATTACGATACTGTATCGGGATTACGATACCGTATGAGAATTACGATACTGTATCGGGATTACGATACCGTATGAGGATTACAATACTGTATGAGGATTACAATACCGTATGAGGATTACAATACTGTATGAAGATTACAATACTGTATGAGGATTACAATACCATATGAGGATTACGATACCGTATGAGGATTACGATACTGTATGAAGATTACAATACTGTATGAGGATTACAATACCATATGAGGATTACGATACCGTATGAGGATTACGATACTGTATGAAGATTACAATACTGTATGAGGATTACGATACCGTATGAGGATTACGATACCGTATAAGGATTGTCGGATTGTCTGTGGAATCTCTTTTTTTGACCTTACTGTGAGTGACCCTGTCTTCCCTACAGATCATTATAGATTGGTCTAAACAACAGAAAAGAGCATATCACTCACGATATTCAGGGGTGTTAGGATAAATAAGAATATCAGATTCTTCTTACATTGACAAATCCTAAAACATCATCTTTGATATCTTCGTAGAGTTTGACAACTTTTTGTATGAGGATGACAGTTGGTTGAAATGCTGGAGGAAACGTCTCCTTGTCATATTTGGCTGTCTTAATCATCACAGAGGCTATCACTGTTTTTAATCCATAAACCTGTAGTACAATAAAATGATCCGATTACTCTCCTGTCAACATTTTTATTTTATCAAATATGAAAATATTATGTCAAAATATCTCAATTCAATAATGAAAACATGAGTTATCTTTATTTTGACAGCAAAGACTGACAACATGACAGCAAACACTGACAGCATCATAAATGTCATGACTTGTCAATCCTACAACAGCATTCACTGTCAATAAAAGTTGTCAATTAAAATACTCAATAACCACACAAGTAAATATTGTTACAACAGTACTTACTGACGATATGAGTAATCACGGACAACATAAATCATCACTAACAACATGAGTAATCACTGACAACATGAGAAATCACTGACAACATGAGTCATTATTGACAACATAAATCATCACTAACAACATGAGTAATCATTGACAACATGAGTAATCACTACAACATGAGTAATCACTACAACATGAGTAATCAATGTCAACTACAGTAATAAATGACAACATGCAGTTTGTTTTTAGAAATATTTTTTCTACTATGTCTTTTTTACATACCTTGGCTGGGAGTTTTTCTACAGCATCTACAAGTTCTTGAATGATATCTTTGATGGAAATTGATCCATCAATAATTGATTTAAATAAATCAATTCCAAGTTCCACAGCCTCAATTATCTCTTTCAATTTCTTGTCAAAGGATGTCGCCAGTTTCACCATCTTCTTCATTTCATTTCCCTGAAACAAATCTTATCATGAATAAATGGAATAGCATATTTTAAGGCTTCAATAGACATGATGGATCGCAGGGGACATGTTTGATCACAGGACATAATTTGGATCCTATGTTAGATATCAGTGCACATTTTAGACCACAGTGGACATGTTAGATCATAGTGCACATTTTAGATTACAGTGGACATGTTAGATCACAGTGGACATGTTAGATCACAGTGGAAGTGGGCATCTTAGATCCTAATTAGATAACAGTGGACATGTTAGATCAAAGTGGACATGTTATATAAAGTGGACATCTTATATCCTAATAAGATCATGGTGAACATGTTAGATCACAGAGGACATTTTAGATCTCAATGGACAAGTCAGATCAGTGGACATGTTAGATCACAGAGAAAATCTTAGATCCTAATTATATCACACTGGAAATGTTGGATTGCAGTTAAATCACAGTGGACATAACATCACAGTGGACATCTAAGATCAGAGTGGACATAACATCACAGTGGACATCTAAGATTACACTGGAAACAATTTAGTTGTTTCACTTGTCTAATATTTTTATTTAGTTGTTTCACTTGTTTAACACTGTTTAGTTGTTTAACCTCTTTATCATTATTTAGTTGTATCACCTGTCTAACATTATTCAGTTGTTTTACCTGTCTAACACTGTTTAGTTGTTTTACCTGTCTAACATTGTTTAGTTGTTTTACCTGTCTGACATTATTTAGTTGTTTTACCTGTCTGACATTATTTAGTTGTTTTACCTGTCTAACACTGTTTAGCTGGTTTTACCTGTTGAACATTATTTAGTTGTTGTACCTGTCTTAGACTGTTTATTTGTTTCACCTGTCTAACACTGTTTAGTTGTTTTACTTGTCCAACACTGTTTAGTTGTTTAACCTGTTTGACATTATTTAGTTGTTTCACCTGTGTAACATTATTTATTTGTTTTACCTGTCTGATATTATTTAGTTGTTTTTACCTGTTGAACATTATTTAGTTGTTTTACCTGTATAACACTGTTTAGTCTTTTTACCTGTCTAACACTGTTGAGTTGTTTTACCTATCTAACATCATTCAGTTGTTTTCCTGTCTAACATTATTTAGTTATTTTACCTTTCTGACATTATTTAGTTGTTTTACCTAACATTATTTAGTTGTTTTACCTGTCTGACATTATTTAGTTGTTTTTACCTGTTGAACTTTATTTAGTTGTTGTACCTGTCTACCATTATTCAGTTGTTTCACCTGTTCGACTCTGTTTAGTTGTTTTACCTGTCTAACACTGTTTAGTTGTTTTACCTATCTAACATTATTTAGTTGTTTTACCTGTAAAACATTAAAGTTGTACTCAGATCCTCCTTTGAAGCAAATCCTTGCCACAAAGAAATCAAGATTGACACCCATCAAACCAAGATGGACTCTAGCGTATGCCTCATCAAAAACACGGATATCCATCTTTCCCTTTAGTACTCCTGAAAATATCAAAGTATACAAATAACTAGTGAAATAAACAATAAACATTTGTTATTTATAGAATCAGATTATTTTTCTCTTTACTAAAATCACTATATACCCTTGATACTCTACACAATATGTATATACCATATTTGACCCACTAAAGGGGCATTAGCTGTGTTTTGTCAAATTTGTTCTTTTTCTTTTTTACTACTTAGATTGGTAAACAAAAACAAAAAAGAGGTTTGTTTGTTTATTGTTGTTCAACGTCCCACTCAAGAATATTTCACTCATATGGAGATGTCACCAAATGCCGGTGAAGGGCTTCAAATTTGGCCTATGCTCGGCACTTACGGCCATTGAGCAGCGAGGGTTCTTTAACGTGCCGACACCTACTGTGACACGGGTCTCATCCGAAAGACAGGAAACCAACCTGCCGGCGGCGGGACTCGAACTTACGACCTCACGATCCAGAGTCGAGCGCGCTACCGCTGCAAAAAAGAGGTAAACAGACATAAAAATTCTTAAATACCTATATATTTTGTGAAAATTCCATGAGAAATCCAGGCCTGGCACTTTTTCACTTGCAATTGATTAACTCAACTATACTATTTGTATATGATTACCGCACTGGACCTGACCTTATTTTCACAAAATATAATGTTTTTATGCCTGTGTATAGCTCTCATTTGTTATCATACATCAAGGACAGATAGTAAAACTAGAAAAAATCCAAAAAAAATTTATATATAAAGACAGCTAATGCCCATTTAAGTGCCTATGTTCCTATAAGCGCCCCTCCCCCCCCTTTTTTTTTTACATATGATCGAGAATCTTTTCTAGCTAGATGACAAGGAGATGTGGACCTGAAAAACCATAAGTAACAGTTTATCTGTAGTCCCCGGCAACAGAATTATGTTGATAGGTGTCCTCAGTAATAACTTCAACAACTTAACCACATAAAAAATTAACTGTTTTATGTCAGTTTCACTAATAGTTGGTCCAATTAAGTGCCAACGCCCTTTTTACTGAGTTTTGTAATTCCCTGGGTGCTTATTGGGTAGAATACAGTATATATATATATATATATATATATATATATATATATATATATATATATATATATATATATACACACACATACATATATATTATTCACCGAATGTAAACTCGAGCCGGCCTGGCTCAATTGGTATTATCAGAACAACATGAACAACTTTTCTTTGAAGTATGAATATATATTCCGGTAAGGCATAAAGAAGTTATGGGGTAAAAAATGGAGGGTCATCGCCAAAACATAATATGTCCAGTCTGAAGTTCAGATTATAAAAATTAAAACCAATTTCTGATACCAAAGTCAAGATCCAACAGGTTCATCATTCCAACACCGAAGGAAGCTCCCAAATCCATGGACCCCAGCAACATACGCCACTCAACGCTAGGAGCCTCCAGATAATACTTCAGATTCTTAAACAACGACTGAAAGGATCTTTTGCTTCTATGACGACTGGTCGTGTCTACGACTTCAACTCCGCTTTCGTAAGGGTCCGCTATGCTTGTATCATTTCCAGTGTGTTGGCGCCTTTGTATAAACAAGTCATTTTGAAAAAAAAAATTATGCTCCGCAAGAAGTAAACAAACTAAAAAGATTGTAAAATTCCATAGACATTAACAAAAAATCTGCCCAATGTTGGCCATTAATGGATTTCAAACTAGATCTTTAAGTAGCATATACATATATGATCATAAAAGTAACTGGATTTGAAGAGCCAGATCATGTCAAGTAAATATTACAAAATGTCAATCTAATCAGACTTCTAGCATTAAGTTGTAGGTTTGAAAGTAATATATATATATATGTATGTCTGTCTTGATGTTTTGTGAATGTCATGTTTCTGTTAAGTACTGTAGAAAAATTACTTGAAAATAAAAAAAAGAATTAAAACAAAAATTACCTTTTTTCAATTGGTGCAATCATTTTCCCTCTCGGATGAGCCATATACAGTAGTGCAGCCTCATACCGTACGGTTTGATCTTCGTCTTCCATAGCGGCACGTAACAAGACATGGGCCGCCTACAATGTCAAGTGACAACAAAGTTGAACTTTCTCAACCTGCTGTAAACTGTCAAATTAACTTCATAATCAAAACCAAAGAGTCAAGGAACTCGGAGCAAAATTTTACCATTGCGATGGCATTGCAGTAGTCTGAATTAACAATGGGGGACTGCTGTGGGAAATATAAACATAATGTATTGTTGCATTGTTACACCCCTCAGGAAAACCAAGTTAAACCACACAGTAGGTTAAAACAAGAAATTTGATAACGAAGCTCAGAGTTTTTGAAATTCACCGGTCTTACTAGAAAAACTGGTAAATTTTGCAAAAGTCTGGTGAAATCTATCTGATAACTGGTCCAAATGAACAGTAATTTTCTATTTCTTTTCAACTGTGTATATATACAGACCAGTAAAAAAATATTATTTTGACCAATGAAATTCCTTTATTCACTGGTTGACCAGTAATTTTTTTTTATTTCAAAATGTCTGGAAGCATTAGACTCTAACAGACCTTTTTAGAGTTGTTCCGAACCGACTTGGTTCATCATAATAGTATGCACTTACAAAAGGGAAAAGTAGGGCAGTATAACTTCCCCTAAAGCAGTTTATCGTATATACAATCTGGAATATGGATATCATGTCGCGATAAGCGTCATTAGATTTGAGAATCAGCCAACAGGAAGAAGGTGATGCAATTTTTACATGACACAAAACATTTATCTAAACCTTATACCTCGCAGAGAATTTGAAACAAGATATTAATGAATGTCATCAATGTAAACATTACGAAATCCAAAGTGACCTCGCTCGACTTTCTGTTGGAGTCATGTGATCGAAGTACAAACCATTCTGACAAAACTCAACGGCATGGAACAACTCGAAAATGGGCGTATTAACTGCATCAATAATCATTAACTGGAACACAATATGCTTGTGTAGTCAGCAAATTAAGCCAAAAAACGAAATAGGTACACAAAAAAATTTCGGATATAGTATCCATACCTCGTTGTGATCATATTTTCGGAGAGCATGACATCCGGCTCGTTTGATCCAAGGAGAGTTTGTACTGTTGATGTGGGAGATGATATATTCATAAGATTGGTCAGATCTAGCATTGCCAAGTGTTTCCAGGAGAACAACACGGTAGTGGTCATACTCCAGCCGTTCTTCTTCAGACATTACCTCTCTTTTCCTTCTGTATTCCCAGGGATCTAAGTCAATTTATGAGATAGTTAAAAAACAATTGAGCTCCCAGTGTAATACATGAATGTATTGATGTAGTGTTAATAACTCAGATATGTTTGAGAAAAGATATGTCCTCATTTTGTCATTTATAATTAAAAGTTAAAGTCCCATAACTCAGGTAGTGGGCCTCCGTGGCCGAGTGGTTAGAGCATTGTGCTTTAAATCACACGGCCTCTCACCTCTGGTTCGAATCCTGCTAGGGTCATTTCGAATTAAGTGGGAAAGTTTGCCAGTTTTCTTGCGGAAGGTCGGTGGTCTTTACCCGGGTAACCGGAGTTTCTCCTCCACCGATAAAAACTGGACGCCATCAAATGACTGAAAGATTGTTGAGTATGGCGTAAAACAAAAAATCAAATCAAATCAAATCAAACCCATAACTCTGGCAAAATTTGACAATTTGACAAATGTCAGCCCACTCACTTGACTCACTTGAGATTCCAATGTTATTGAGTAACGTGCCAAAATTGGTTAAAATTTGGAGACAGAAACTCAAGTTATTTGACCGTAACTAAAACGTCACAAAAAACAGGTCCCAAATATACAGACCAAAAATCATATTATGTATACAATCTTTGATTTCAGAGGCAATGAAATATGCAGAAGTACAAGTTCTTTTTATTCCTAGGATACTTGCATAATCTAAGCCATCTGGCCATTTACAGATAACATTCTTATTGAACAGATGTCATCTCTCTGAAAAATAAATTTAACATTTAACAAAATGGAAAATATTACAGTTGAACACCAGTTATTCTGAAAAATACATTACACATTTAATAGAATAGAAAAATTTACAGTTGAACAACAGTTATCCAAACTTTCTGGTAAATCTTCATTACATCCAGTGTGAATGTTGTCAATTTGACCGATTTGGAATAAAAAATGTGGAAAAAAAGGGAAAATAAATTTTAAAAAGGTGTAAGCAAAAAGTCCCCATGATTATTATTCTGACAGTTTGCATTTGGCAGTAAATACAAAAACCAAAAAGATATTTATTGTCAACTCACAGGGGCTCAAAATTCTTATTTAGATACTCAAGTCCGGGACTTGGAGAGTAAATTTCTGGCACTGAGTCCAATTCAGAAATTTGAAAGTCCATGCTGAATTCTGTTATTACATGTAAGTAATACAGTAAAATTAAATGAATGTAGATGAGGCAAGTCCCTCGGACTTTGGGTATTTCTAAATGCCAAGTCCGAACCCGAATTAAACAAGTCTTCAAACTTTGGGAATTTTTAACTCCTGATTCATCTCTAACCCCTAAAAAAGGCATATAAAAACTGGAAAATAAAAATAAAATAGATGAAATTGTGTTGCTAAAGCCTAAAATATAAAAGATTTGTTTGAATTGTTCTGACCAACCCACCTAAAAGCCCATACCCCAGTTTTTAGGCAGTTTTGTCCACTTAACTCATCAACCCCCTGAAGTCACATTTGGACTGGCCCATTTCAAAGAATGGTTAAGTCCGCTGTCAGAATTCAGGAGTGTATAATCTAGAATACAAATTTTATAATAATTCTACATGCAATATGAACTTGTTGACTCCTGAATTATGACAGTAGACCATTCTATTTATTGACTTGGGTGAGTCTAAATGTGACCACAGGGTTGATGAGTTAATTTATTCTTATCAAAATTCTGAAATTTATTCTTATTAAAATTCTGAAATTTCATCCAATAACAAAATTAAAGCAAAAATTTGCCTACCCACCAACTCACTTTTAAAACTACTGGTCAGGACACGCCAAACAAATTATTTTCTAACGATGGCCTAACTTGGCTAAAAATAGATTGATATAGTTACCATGATAACCCAACACAGCATGGATTCTATCAGTAATATGCTTAGCTTTGGTTATCTCCCCTTCCTTGGCTAGCTTGTGTGCCACAGATCCCAGGGTCAACATCACACGACTGTGTGTATCCTGGACATAGAAGGCTTTAGGAAATTTGTCTTTGTGGAAGACGGCATCATCGAGTGTGGACAGCAGAGACTGAAATAGCAAACCAGAAAATGTGTCAAAATATAAAGTTGCATACCTAAACATTTCCGCCATTTTACGACAGAAAACATATTCACCATGTCTTAAATTCGCCCTAAATCACTAGACTCTTGGATTTCATGTATATCTTGCTTCAAATATTCAGCTTGAAAATTTGGCTTTCATTTTAAATTTGCCCTCTCATCTAGGGGCGAAACTGATGAACAAATAGTTGGCAGCAAAAATATCCAAGAATAGTTGGCAGCGAAAATATCCAAAAATAGTTGGCATTGAAAATATTCAAGTATACAGTTAGTATTTATACAATATACCAGTCAAAAGGTGACGTGTAGTCCTGGCTCTGACTTTGAACCCCTAGTTTTGCCACAGAAACTCCAAAACTGACAAAATCAATTATAAGGGCATTATTTAGTTCACAAGAGAATGTTATAAACATTCTTTTTAAATATGTTTGGTATATCTGTCACTATGTAGGTTCAATCTCATAGGTTGTGACTTTCACAGTTTTTTTCTCTCCTGATATGAACACATTTTATTTTTTTCAATCCTCTGATCAGGTCAGATGTATCATAAAAATAACATCATGTTCAGCAAAGGAAGTCCACAATATACTATATACATGTATATATATATATATATATACAGTAAAACCTGTATATAGGGGCCACCCAAGGGACCAGTAAATATTGGCCCTTATGTGCAGGTTCAATTCAGTGGAAGTATGCAGTCAAGGGACTTGAAAAAACTGGCCCTTATAAATAGGTAATCCATATATAGACTGTACTAGGGTTTAATTTCACAGGTTGTAATTTTCACGTTTTTTTCCACTCCTTAAACGATCACGGTTTTTTAATTTGTGGATAGGAAGTAGCTTAAAATAAGAGTTGGTCCTATAAATACAGTCCATGATGTAGAATGCATATGTATACAGTGATCCTACCCTAGCTGTCCAGATTGGAACTCTTCAGCATATATTAATACTCTTCAGTGTCGATGCTATTAGAAAACTAAACTATATAAATTTTTTAATAAAAATCTGGATCTGTACATTTTGACTGGATTGATGACTAACTTTGATTTTTGACTGCAGTTTGACTTTAGTGAATATGTTATTGTATTCACAGTGAACATCCAGTCATCCAGAATGTGACATCCAGTCATCCAGAATGTGACATCCAGTCATCCGGATCTGTACATTTTGACTGGATTGATGACTAACTTTGATTTTTGATTGTAGTTTGACTTTAGTGAATATGATATTCTATTCACAGTGAACATCCAGTCATCCAGAATGTGACATCCAGTCATCCGGATCTGTACATTTTGACTGGATTGATGACTAACTTTGATTTTTGATTGTAGTCTGACTTTAGTGAATATGATATTCTATTCACAGTGAACATCCAGTCATCCAGAATGTGACATCCAGTCATCCGGATCTGTACATTTTGACCGGATTGATGGATAACTTTGATTTTTGACTGTAGTTTGAGTTTAGTGTATATGATATTGTATTCAGAGTGAACATCCAGTCATTCAATGTTGAAGCTGAGAAACCATTGCATTGACACTGAAGAGTTACAATATACACCGAAGAGTTCCAATCTGCACAGCCAGGGTAGGATTTAGCGTGCACTGAAACTTGTATATAACAACCTTCTTAGGGACACAACAAAACTAGGTGGTCTTCATATAGCGGTTGATTTGTACACAAATGGTATTATATTGGGGACAGCAAAAACAGTCCTTATGACCAGGTGGATTTTATAAACAGGTTATTGTTAAACCAGGTTTTACTGTAATTTTATTTGAAAACTTATTCACTGCTTCTTAAATTCACTGATTTATAGTAAACATTAACACCTGCGAGATGTTTTCCACCTGTATAGTATTAATTCTATTAAAAAATTTATTCAAATTTTCTTCAAAACAATGACATTAAAGTGTGAGTGCATTCCAAGAAAAGGTAGGGATTTGTTTTATCCTGAAAATGATTTGGGATGGACAGACAGACAGATGAAAGGACAGAAAGACAACACTGGGAAAACCAAAATGTCTCCCCAACCATTTGGAAATAGACATAATTTTCTGATTGTTCAAATGTGAATAATAATATGACATGAACCTCATGTGGAGATGTTTCCATGGATACAACATGGGTAAGGACCCTCTTAACAAGATCATGATTTGGCCTGGGATTCTTCAAGATCTTTTCTGCTAGCATTTGTTGGGCTAATTTTGTTCCAAGTACACCATATGCATCAAGCATATTTTCCACTGCTATCCTTTCTTTCCGCCGCCTGTAAATGGAAAATACATTTGTTTATCAACAGGAAATGGTATCCTATCTGATCATAATTAAATCAATAACAATGTTAATGGCAGAGGAATCAAAGATTACAAAGTCTACCTCACACCAATCAAAGATTACAAAGTCTACCTCACACCAATCAAAATATTACAAAGTCTACCTCACTCCAATCAAAAGATTACAAAGTCTACCTCACACCAATCAAAAGATTACAAAGTCTACCTCACACCAAAGATTACAAAGTCTACCTCACACCAATCAAAGATTACAAAGTCTACCTCACACCAATCAAAGATTACAAAGTCTAAAAGTCTACCTCACACCAATCAAAAGATTACAAAGTCTACCTCACTCCAATCAAAAGATTACAAAGTCTACCTCACTCCAATCAAAAGATTACAAAGTCTACCTCACACCAATCAAAAGATTACAAAGTCTACCTCACACCAATCAAAAGATTACAAAGTCTACCTCACACCAATCAAAAGATTACAAAGTCTACTTCACACCAATCAAAGATTACAAAGTCTAAAAGTCTACCTCACACCAATCAAAAGATTACAAAGTCTACCTCACACCAATCAAAAGATTACAAAGTCTACCTCACTCCAATCAAAAGATTACAAAGTGATTACAAAGTCTACCTCACACCAATCAAAAGATTACAAAGTCTACCTCACACCAATCAAAGATTACAAAGTCTACCTCACACCAATCAAAGATTACAAAGTCTACCTCACACCAATAAAAAGATTACAAAGTCTACCTCACACCAATAAAAAGATTACAAAGTCTACCTCACACCAATCAAAGATTACAAAGTCTACCTCACACCAATCAAAAGATTACAAAGTCTACCTCACACCAAAGATTACAAAGTCTACCTCACACCAATCAAAGATTACAAAGTCTACCTCACACCAATCAAAAGATTACAAAGTCTACCTCACACCAATAAAAAGATTACAAAGTCTACCTCACACCAATCAAAGATTACAAAGTCTACCTCACACCAATAAGATTACAAAGTCTACCTCACACCAATAAAAAGATTACAAAGTCTACCTCACACCAATAAAAAGATTACAAAGTCTACCTCACTCCAATCAAAAGCAAAGTCTACCTCCTCCAATCAAAAGATTACAAAGTCTACCTCACACCAATCAAAAGATTACAAAGTCTACCTCACACCAATCAAAAGATTACAAAGTCTACCTCACACCAATCAAAAGATTACAAAGTCTACTTCACACCAATCAAAGATTACAAAGTCTAAAAGTCTACCTCACACCAATCAAAAGATTACAAAGTCTACCTCACACCAATCAAAAGATTACAAAGTCTACCTCACTCCAATCAAAAGATTACAAAGTCTACCTCACACCAATCAAAAGATTACAAAGTCTACCTCACACCAATCAAAAGATTACAAAGTCTACCTCACACCAATCAAAGATTACAAAGTCTACCTCACACCAATCAAAGATTACAAAGTCTACCTCACACCAATAAAAAAAGATTACAAAGTCTACCTCACACCAATAAAAAGATTACAAAGTCTACCTCACACCAATCAAAGATTACAAAGTCTACCTCACACAATCAAAAGATTACAAAGTCTACCTCACACCAAAGATTACAAAGTCTACCTCACACCAATCAAAGATTACAAAGTCTACCTCACACCAATCAAAAGATTACAAAGTCTACCTCACACCAATAAAAAGATTACAAAGTCTACCTCACACCAATCAAAGATTACAAAGTCTACCTCACACCAATAAAAAGATTACAAAGTCTACCTCACACCAATTAAAAGATTACAAAGTCTACCTCACACCAATAAAAAGATTACAAAGTCTACCTCACACCAATAAAAAGATTACAAAGTCTACCTCACACCAATCAAAGATTACAAAGACTACCTCACACCAATCAAAGATTACAAAGTCTAAAAGTCTACCTCACACCAATAAAAAGATTACAAAGTCTACCTCACACCAATCAAAGATTACAAAGTCTACCTCATACCAATCAAAAGATTACAAAGTCTACCTCACACCAATCAAAAGATTACAAAGTCTACCTCACACCAATCAAAGATTACAAAGTCTACCTCACACCAATAAAAAGATTACAAAGTCTACCTCACACCAATAAAAAGATTACAAAATCTACCTCACACCAATCAAAGATTACAAAAGACTAAACACCAATCAAAGATTACAAAGTCTAAAAGTCTACCTCACACCAATCAAAAGATTACAAAGTCTACCTCACACCAATCAAAGATTACAAAGTCTACCTCATACCAATCAAAAGATTACAAAGTCTACCTCACACCAATCAAAAGATTACAAAGTCTACCTCACACCAATCAAAGATTACAAAGTCTACCTCACACCAATCAAAGATTACAAAGTCTACCTCATACCAATCAAAGATTACAAAGTCTACCTCACACCAATCAAAAGATTACAAAGTCTACCTCACACCAATCAAAGATTACAAAGTCTACCTCACACCAATCAAAAGATTACAAAGTCTACCTCACACCAATCAAAAGATTACAAAGTCTACCTCACACCAATCAAAGATTACAAAGTCTACCTCATACCAAATCAAAGATTACAAAGTCTACCTCACACCAATCAAAAGATTACAAAGTCTACCTCACACCAATCAAAAGATTACAAAGTCTACCTCACACCAATCAAAGATTACAAAGTCTACCTCACACCAATCAAAGATTACAAAGTCTACCTCATGCCAATCAAAAGATTACAAAGTCTACCTCACACCAATCAAAGATTACAAAGTCTACCTCACACCAATCAAAAGATTACAAAGTGTACCTCACACCAATCAAAGATTACAAAGTCTACCTCACACCAATCAAAGATTACAAAGTCTACCTCACACCAGTCAAAGATTACAAAGTGTACCTCACACCAATCAAAGATTACAAAGTCTACCTCACACCAATAAAAAGATTACAAAGTCTACCTCACACCAATAAAAAGATTACAAAGTCTACCTCACACCAATCAAAGATTACAAAGTCTACCTCACACCAATCAAAGATTACAAAGTCTACCTCACACCAATCAAAAGATTACAAAGTCTACCTCACACCAATCAAAAGATTACAAAGTCTACCTCACACCAATCAAAGATTACAAAGTCTACCTCACACCAAAGATTACAAAGTCTACCTCACACCAATCAAAGTTTACAAAGTCTACCTCACACCAAAGATTACAAAGTCTACCTCACACCAAAGATTACAAAGTCTACCTCACACCAAAGATTACAAAGTCTACCTCACACCAATCAAAGATTACAAAGTCTACCTCACACCAATCAAAGTTTACAAAGTCTACCTCACACCAATCAAAGTTTACAAAGTCTACCTCACACCAATCAAAGATTACAAAGTCTACCTCACACCAAAGATTACAAAGTCTACCTCACACCAATCAAAGATTACAAAGTCTACCTCACACCAAAGATTACAAAGTCTACCTCACACCAATCAAAGATTACAAAGTCTACCTCACACCAAAGATTACAAAGTCTACCTCACACCAATCAAAGATTACAAAGTCTACCTCACACCAAAGATTACAAAGTCTACCTCACACCAAAGATTACAAAGTCTACCTCACACCAAAGATTACAAAGTCTACCTCACACCAAAGATTACAAAGTCTACCTCACACCAATCAAAGATTACAAAGTCTACCTCACACCAATAAAAAGATTACAAAGTCTACCTCACACCAATCAAAAGATTACAAAGTCTACCTCACACCAATCAAAGATTACAAAGTCTACCTCACACCAATCAAAGATTACAAAGTCTACCTCACACCAATCAAAGATTACAAAGTCTACCTCACACCAGTCAAAGATTACAAAGTGTACCTCACACCAATCAAAGATTACAAAGTCTACCTCACACCAATAAAAAGATTACAAAGTCTACCTCACACCAATAAAAAGATTACAAAGTCTACCTCACACCAATCAAAGATTACAAAGTCTACCTCACACCAATCAAAAGATTACAAAGTCTACCTCACACCAATCAAAAGATTACAAAGTCTACCTCACACCAATAAAAAGATTACAAAGTCTACCTCACACCAATCAAAGATTACAAAGTCTACCTCACACCAATCAAAAGATTACAAAGTCTACCTCACACCAATCAAAAGATTACAAAGTCTACCTCACACCAATCAAAAGATTACAAAGTCTACCTCACACCAAAGATTACAAAGTCTACCTCACTCCAATCAAAAGATTACAAAGTCTACCTCACACCAATAAAAAGATTACAAAGTCTACCTCACACCAATCAAAAGATTACAAAGTCTACCTCACACCAATAAAAAGATTACAAAGTCTACCTCACACCAATCAAAGATTACAAAGTCTACCTCACACCAATCAAAGATTACAAAGTCTACCTCACACCAATAAAAAAGATTACAAAGTCTACCTCACACCAATCAAAGATTACAAAGTCTACCTCACACCAATCAAAGATTACAAAGTCTACCTCACACCAATCAAAAGATTACAAAGTCTACCTCACACCAATCAAAAGATTACAAAGTCTACCTCACACCAATCAAAGATTACAAAGTCTACCTCACACCAATCAAAAGATTACAAAGTCTACCTCACACCAATTAAAGATTACAAAGTCTACCTCACACCAATCTAAAGATTACAAAGTCTACCTCACACCAATCAAAGATTACAAAGTCTACCTTACACCAATCAAAGATTACAAAATCTACCTCACACCAATAAAAAGATTACAAAGTCTACCTCACACCAATCAAAGATTACAAAGTCTACCTCCTTTTTTACCTCACACCAATCAAAGATTACAAAGTCTACCTCACACCAATCAAAAGATTACAAAGTCTACCTCACACCAATCAAAGATTACAAAGTCTACCTCACACCAATCAAAGATTACAAAGTCTACCTCACACCAATCAAAGATTACAAAGTCTACCTCACACCAATAAAAAGATTACAAAGTCTACCTCACACCAATCAAAGATTACAAAGTCTACCTCACACCAATCAAAGATTACAAAGTCTACCTCACACCAATCAAAGATTACAAAGTCTAAAAGTCTACCTCACACCAATCAAAAGATTACAAAGTCTACCTCACACCAATCAAAGATTACAAAGACTACCTCACACCAATCAAAGATTACAAAGTCTAAAAGTCTACCTCACACCAATCAAAGATTACAAAGTCTACCTCACATCAATCAAAGATAACAAAGTCTACCTCACACCAATCAAAAGATTACAAAGTCTACCTCACACCAATCAAAGATTACAAAGTCTACCTCACACCAATCAAAAGATTACAAAGTCTACCTCACACCAATCAAAAGATTACAAAGTCTACCTCACACCAATCAAAGATTACAAAGTCTACCTCACACCAATCAAAGATTACAAAGTCTACCTCACACCAATAAAAAGATTACAAAGTCTACCTCACACCAATCAAAGATTACAAAGTCTACCTCACACCAATCAAAGATTACAAAGTCTACCTCACACCAATAAAAAGATTACAAAGTCTACCTCACACCAATCAAAAGATTACAAAGTCTACCTCACACCAATCAAAGATTACAAAGTCTACCTCACACCAATCAAAGATTACAAAGTCTAAAAAGTCTACCTCACACCAATCAAAAGATTACAAAGTCTACCTCACACCAATCAAAGATTACAAAGACTACCTCACACCAATCAAAGATTACAAAGTCTAAAAGTCTACCTCACACCAATCAAAGATTACAAAGTCTACCTCACATCAATCAAAGATAACAAAGTCTACCTCACACCAATCAAAGATTACAAAGTCTACCTCACACCAATCAAAGATTACAAAGTCTACCTCACACCAATCAAAAGATTACAAAGTCTACCTCACACCAATCAAAAGATTACAAAGTCTACCTCACACCAATCAAAAGATTACAAAGTCTACCTCACACCAATCAAAAGATTACAAAGTCTACCTCACACCAATCAAAGATTACAAAGTCTACCTCACACCAATCAAAGATTACAAAGTCTACCTCACACCAATCAAAAGATTACAAAGTCTACCTCACACCAATCAAAGATTACAAAGTCTACCTCACACCAATCAAAAGATTACAAAGTCTACCTCACACCAATCAAAGATTACAAAGTCTACCTCACATCAATCAAAGATAACAAAGTCTACCTCACACCAATCAAAGATTACAAAGTTCATCTTATACCAATATACTTTACATCCTTCCCATAAATAAACTTAGCAGACCTCTTGCAATCTTCTTAACAACAACACTGACAATAGAGTAAGACCAAAATACTGTCAAATTGGCAAAAAATACAAGGCTAATCTAGCATCTACAATGGCTAGTATATTAAGAGTCATAAACTGTATATGTCATGCATAGTAAAATGACCATACAACCTGACGGGATGGAGTGATGTGAACCTGATGGGATGGAGTGATGTGAACTGTCTGGATGAAGTGTCGTCAACCTGACAGGATGGAGTGATGTAAACCTGACAGGATGGAGTGACGTGAACCTGACAGAATGGAGTGACGTGAACCTGACAGAATGGAGTGATGTGAACCTGACAGGATGGAGTGACGTGAACCTGACAGAATGGAGTGACATGAACCTGACAGGATGGAGTGACGTGAACCTGACAGGATGGAGTGACTTAAACCTGATGGGATGGAGTGTCTTGAACTTGACGGGATGGAGTGTCGTGAACCCTTTTTTCCCCGAATGAGTTTAAATTTTAGGTAGCGGACATTACAATTACACTGGTAAGATTAATCGTCCCCACTGCCACCATACCCGCCAGTATCAGTTGGTAATAAGACACATAATCTCAAAGTGTAGAGTACAATCACCTCTATGATAATCAAAAGTTTTCTCCGCCCCCGTCAAGTCATGTGAATCTGACAATAAGTTTATAGTTAGTCTCAAGGATGAGAGTCTCCCAGAAGAGGTCTTATCTTAAAATATTGTGATTTTTACTGGGGATGGACAAGTAAAAAGTAAGATTATCGACAAACATGAACTTACAATTGTCTATGGCGGGTAAAATAGAACTCCGCTATGTTTATGATCTCAGTATCAGGAAGATGCTGAAGTATCCCGACTATATTCCTGAAGCAAATGGCTAACCCCGAGGATCCTGAAACATATGTGAAAATGTATGACAAATATACTTCATTAGATAGAGACATATATATATATATATATATATAGAGAGAGAGAGAGAGAGAGAGAGAGAGAGAGAGAGAGAGAGAGAGAGAGAGAGAGAGAGAGAGAGAGAGAGAGAGAGACAGAGACAGAGAGAGAGAGAGAGACAGAGACAGACAGACAGAGCAAGTGAGACACAGAGACAGACAGACAAAAAAGAGAGGTAAGACAGAATAGATAAAGAGAAAGATGAAAGAAAAAGATGAAACACAATATGAGAATCCTATTTTTCATGTTGAAATTTTAACTCTCTGTAAAAAAAAAATTTCAAAACTATACACCTGTAGATGTGGTCACACAAGAGTTTGTAATGCTATCACTATGGTTACTATAGTAAGGATCTGTCTTAATTCTCAAGTTTTACACAAGGAGATGTTGGATTTTCTTTCTAGAGTAATTTTAGCTTGGAGGCCATTCACCTTTTTCCCTAATGAAAAATGTTATTCTTTTTATATCAGATTTTATTCATAATTTGAGTTTTCAAATGTTAGTACACACATTTATAAAATTTACTTATCACAGCAGAACTAAGTACTACAGCGAAACCAAATTGTTGATGCAAATAGTTGGGTGGACGTACAAATATCAAGTTTTGCAATCTGGCCAATGATAATAAATTCAAGACTATGTTTACATACCTTGTTCTGGTTGATTTTCCATGCATGTCAAGTTTCCTACAATTTCTCTTTTAGCTGGATCAATGTTTTGAACTGTTCTCTTTTTCTGAACCTGGAGGGACATATTATGAAAAAGTTTAATATCCAATAATTGAAATCATTATAGTAAAGCATCATTCCAAATTTTGTTAAAATTTCAAAAAAGGAAAGGGTTACTTGACAAAATAAACAAACAGATGGAAAAACAAGAGGCCCACGGGCCACATCGCTCACCTGAACTGTGTTGGTATCTTACAAATATGGGAATTTCAAATTTACAAATAATTTTAACACTCCCTTAGGAGTGGAGGTGACTTAAAAATGAATGAAAATGACAAAGCTGGGAAAGATGTCAAAAAGAGGTCAAAAATCAGTTTTCCAATTTATTCCAAAAACAGGAAATTGAATCATGCATCCATAAAAATCACTCAGATGCAATTATTTTTCAATCCATGCAGCAGTTCTGGAGAGGATTTTTAAAGAGGGGTAATCCCGAGCCCTATTTTGCCTAAATTTTTAAAAAATTCAAAAAACTTAAATTTCAGCAAAATTCTTTCAGGAAAGCATTTATCTACCAAACCACAGGCAAAACACATAAAATAAATGAATGAAAATTACGTCAACAACGCTTCAAAAATTTATCATTATGATTTCAACAAAATTAACAAACTTGAATCATACATCTATGTAGATCACTCAGATACAGTTAGCTTTTCAATTCATGCAGCGGTTCTGGAGGGGAAGATTTTTAAAGAGGGGTACCCCCTGCAGTCTCTTTTGCCCCACTAAGGATCCACCCCTAGGCCGATCTGGCCGAAATGTATGAATTTGGTAGAGGACCTTGATCACTTCAATGGTTTTGGAGAAGTCGAAAAGTGTGAAAAGTGTGAAAAGTTTACGGACTGATGGACAGACGGATGGACGGACGGACAGACGACGGACAAAAGGTGATCAGAAAAGCTCACTTGAACCTTTGGTTCAGGTGATCTAAAAACCCACTCCTCCCTCAATCTTCCATTTGGGAGAATGACAAGTTACATCAATTTAAAATATTTTGTCACGAAGATATGCGAATATATTCACCTGATCTAATCGGATGCTGGCATGAAGAAGCTCAGAATGTGGTTTCTTCCATTCTCCCAAATCGGCATGACGAGTTAAAAATTTTAATTCTCCCATGCTGGTGTATGACATCTTTGGATAAACTGAAGAAAAAAAAAACGTAAATAAATTTTCTTTTTTTCTATCAAACAAACAATACTTTTGTTGTTGCTCATGATTAAAAACTACTGACTGACAACATGATAAATAAAAATAATGATGTAATAAAAATATATATGTAATGTAACCATAGGACTATAGTAGTGACTATATATAGATGTAATGTAATGACAAAACCCAATTACGATGTCCCTTAGGGAGAGATGCATCGGTTTTCTGTAAGTAAACTGGCAAACTTTCTCAAAATGTTACTTCACATCTGTAGTGTATCTATATCCAAAACTATAGATGTAGAATAGCCAAAACTATAGATGTAGAACAGCCAAAACTATATATAGATGTAGAATAGTCAAAACTGCAGATATAATGTAACCAAACAGCAACTTTAGACAATAAATGGAAAAATACAGATAGCTGTTTCTTCATATTCTTACCTTGTGTACTGAATTCATTTACAGCCTTGACCTTCCTCATCCCATGATGTGGATCAAATCTACAAATGTCAAGGTCAAAATTGAAATGAAGGTGTATGATTTTTTGGAATACATCATTGTACATTTCTGCTTTCTGATCTATTGAACATGCAGTTTGTAAATCAGATTTACACCGACCAAATGTCAACCATGACAAATTAAAAAAAAGTTTAATTATTAGTATTTTGATTCAAGCTTATGGGTCAGAATGTTTAATATTGAATTCGTAGATAATCTCTCTCCTTCTCTCTATCTCTCTTGCTCTCACTCTCTTTCTATCATTATCTGTAGCCATAAGCCAAATGATTAACATCTTACCCAGACGGCGATTTGGGGGATACAAAATCTTCTTCAATCAGGACCTTGTGGATGGTTTCTAGGTAGTCATGGTAATGCATTGTCTGAAATAAAGATACTTTTTTTTCTCAGTTACATCACATTTATTATCTTCCTGGAGGAGGAAATTTAACATACAAATTATGATACATTGCTTTGGAATTCAAAATATATTCACCATTATCAGCTTGGGCATTTTTACTGTGAGGCGCAAGGTGGTTCCAGATATATTTATGTAAATTGATGTGATATATATATATATATATATGACCACAAACATCATGAACATGGTTAATAACTTGACCATGTGATTCACACATAATTAACCCGGCCTCCACCTCCAATCACATACCTGTATGTAGACAAACCTTTAGGTTATCAGCTGGGGCATTACTTACTGTGTGGCCCCGTGAGACTATTTATACAAACCAATGTGAAAGTGAATACACATTTCATCAGCACCCCCACCCCACCCCATCCTCACCCATGTATTCCATACATTGTGTGCGTAGTTATAGTCCTACCTTTAGGTAATTGGCCTGGGCATTCTTTACTGGGTGGCGATGCCGTACTTTCCTGAAAGTCAGTCCTTCTTTTCCTGTAGAGACAGTGTAGCTGGCATTGTGTTCACCTAAAAAAAGTGAAAATAATAATCACTGGGTATAAATTATCTCCCCTTAAGTAAACGCTTGTGTTCACCTAAAAATGTAAAAATAATAATCACTGGGTATATAAATTATCTCCCCTTATGTAAACACTTGTGTTCATCGTAAAATGTAAAAATAATAATCACTGGGCATAAATTATCTCCCCTTACGTAAACACTTGTGTTCACTTAAAAATGTAAAAATAACAAACACTGGGTATAAATGATCTCCTCTTAAAGCGATATGAGCTGTTGTACATAAAAAAAACTACATGCCCATTTTATGTGATATTAATGTCGTATATATCCCAAAGAGACCATCTGGTGGTAAGAATAACAAATACTTGCGTATAATTGCCCCAAACTTGCCAAATGTAACCCGTAATATTAGTTTGAAATCATTCTGGCCATTACACATTAACTTTTTTAACTCGTCCCATTGCATACTCGGCTTTATCATTCTTGACAAATATGAACTGCCAACCTCCACCAGACATGGCGGCACGATTGTAAAACATGAGGTACGCATAATTTTCACAGTTATATTGTTTAGATTTTGGCCATGTCAGCATTCATTTTTGGGTTACATTAAAGTCTGGAAAAATTTCTTTTAGTGACCTGATATTGTTATTCATATATTGATCTGATTTGTTTCAGGTATTTAAAATAGCGTTGAAAAGTACATATTTTACATAATAATGTACCTTCAAATAAAATAACGTATTGTATTTTAAAAGTACAGTCAAACTTGCCTTAGCGACCGCCCTCATATAATGATTCCCTGTCCATAACAACCATATTTGGACTGCCCCTTGAGAATTACTATAAATTTGCCCCTTATATAGTGACCACCTGCCTTAAGCGACCGGCAACCACTGTATTTCGCCCGCCAGTAGTTAACTTACTTGCGTATAGTGACTGCTATTTGATGGAAGGGAGATAACTCGAAGATAATTCCCGCGGGATATTGCAAGAACTAATTAACAACATGGCGCAATACACGATGTTTTGACACTCACAAAACACCTTGAGATGTCAATTAACGCCACGGGTGGTACTTAGGCACTCAGATGTGCTTTTTGACAGTGTTTTTACAACCAGGTACTAACAATCATCGCTGACTGATTGATATTTTGTTTTTGATCGTCAATTATAGACCTAAGTTTCCGGTGATGATTACTTAATCAGCAAAAGACTAGCCTAAAACTAAAAAATAAAAAAATAAGAAAGGATAGCCTTTGTGACAAGATGTCTTTACAAACAGGAGTATTTAAATATCATGGCTGAACGATTGATGTTTTGTTTTCTCATACTCAGGAATGAAATGGGGTGACCATTCATGATCATCTTTTATCTTATTTTATCGAACATCACTTGATTAGCAAGTCAACATCTCAATCCAGAGTAAAATCATGGGCGCTCGTTGCACTGGACTATGTCTAATAGAATGAAAATTAAATAAAATTCATCTATCTACAACTTTCTGTTTATTCTTACACATCTGTGTGACTTAACAACAACAGATCACCAACTTTGAGCAGTTTTTACGAGATTTTTCTCAGTTTTAATAATGTGCCGTATCATGGCATATCCACGATGTATATAATACAATTTCATCATAAATTAATTCAAACTAATTAAAACAAAATTATTTCTTATTCTCATTATTTATATGTTGTACATGTATTAGAACAGGGATTTTTCCTATGCCTATTTTTGGTCTGATTACAGGACCCTTACCAATTAAAAAATGAATTGTATTTTCCCAAAAATATGCAAAACTTCCCAATTTGGAATTTTGAAAAAAAAAATGTATATTTTCCCAATTTTCCAGATCCTTTACCCAGAATTTTGGAGGTAGGAAAATCCCTTTAATATTACAATGTACATTTATTAAATGGAATATCTAACCAGGGAAGAAATATGTAATTGGACATAATGAAAGTCATCTCCGATCCTTTGGATTTCATGATATCTTGTGACCCTTTATATAAAGGCCACCTGTCTATAAAGACCATTTTTGTAATTCCTCCGAGTGGTCTTTATATACAAGTTTGACTGTAAATATTAAACACATAAAACTTGACCGACTTTAACACACCCATTTGTGTCACGAACAGAGGTAGCTGATAGATCGAACGCGTAAAGGACCGCGATCCTCCTGACCGAATTACGAAGCACATTTGATATGTCGAAAGAGTTTATCTGAAAGGTCATTTCATATGGAAATACAGTCGGATTTTTTAAGGTACGGGAAAACTTAAATTCTAATAAAACAAATAACTCAGAAAAGAAGATCTTTTACAATGTTTCACCTATTTGAACACACAATTCATTTTATCATATTCTCGTCTATATGTCATGGGACAAAAATCATCATTGTGACAGCTTATATCACTTTAAGTAAATACTTGTGTTCACCTAAAAATGTCCAATTAATAATCACTAGGTACAAATTATCTCCCCTTACATTAACACTTGTGTTCCCCTAAAAAAGTAAAACAAAAATAATAATCAGTGGTAAATATCTCCCCTTAAGTAAACACTTTTATACCATTAAATCATATCAAATGCTCTTACACTGTTTAACAAGCTGGTTATAAGACCACCTTAGTCAGTTTGTTTGATATTGTCACATACCATGTCAAGATAAACCCACTTATATAAAGACATCAAAACTTATGTGTGATATGCCATAAATTTTTACCTGAGCTATGGACCATGTCAATACAGCAAGGGTTTTTTAAATATGCTGCATTTATCATGACAAGAGAATGCAGTTGTCAGTCTTATTCAAAAGATTGGCTCTAATTACAAAGAATCAACATACCTTGAAAGACACTACCCACCTTCCGCAAGTATAAACTGGAAAACTTTCCCACAAAATCATTTAGGGCTGGGGGTGAGAAACATCATGGTTTAAAGCACAATGCTCTAACCATTCAGCTATATAGGCCTCAGAATATCACAAGTTTTCATCTTAAATAGCGTTTCACGCCACACTCAACAATTTTTCAGTTACATAGTGGTGGCTTAGTTTTCATTAATGGAGGAGAGAACTCACTTACAATATACCCAGGGAAAAGACCACCAGCCTTCCGCAAGTAAACTGGCAAACATTCTCACAAAATTCAGCTATGGTTCCAGCGGGACTCGGAACATGCGCTGACTAGAAGGGAGAGACTTCATGGTTCAAAGCGCAATGTTCTAACCAATTGGCCACGGAGGCCCCAAGTTTTCATTTTCATTTTAGATCAAGTAAAAGAGAATCAAAACTTCTCAACTCACCTTCGTGTCCATTTTCTGTAACGTTGTAAACGTATCCCTCAGAACTAGATTTACCAGGAACCTGTTAATGTGTAAAAATAAAACTTGCTATAAAGGCAACCTCTGTATAAAGGACAAGGGCACCTGCTTATTCAAGCATAACCTTTGTTATCGTTTATTATAATGTTGTTGTATTTGTGTTTAACGTCTCAATCAAGAATCTTTCACTCATATGGAGACATCACCAAATGCCTGTGAAGGGCTTCAAATTTTGGCCTATGCTCGGCACTTACAGCCACTGACCAGTGAGGGTTCTTTAACATGCGGACACCTTCTGTGACACAGGACCTCAGTTTTTACTGTCTCATCCAAAGGATAGGAAAAGCCAGCCACCTCCATCGAGACTCAAACTCGTGACCCTCTGGTTGCAAATGGAGCACTCTACCACAAAGCCACGATAGATCTCTTTTTTTTTATAAATGAATAAATCTCTTTACAAAGGTCATCTGTATGTAACGGCTATGTTTGCCTGTTCCACTGAGTGGCCTTTACACTTTACAGACAAATACCTGTATTTGACCATATTTTGACTATTTTACAAATGAAAAAATATCCACAAAATATGGAAACACTGACTGGTCTTTACAAAGACATGTACATCTAGCAGATCAAAACAAAATCAGTGATAAGAAACCTTTAATTGCGTTAGTACACATCAAAACAGATTTCTTTCTGAAAAATATCACTTTCTGGTTTTTTTAACTTAGTATTGTTTGCATGGATTAAACAATATTTGAGCAGATTAATAGAATTTGATATGGGTGTGTTGATTGGATACAGAAATCTCCATCCAAGTGGTAAGAATCTGGTTGTCCAATCAGATGGTTTCTTACTACGAGGGTCGAGATTTCCCTTTCCACTCAACACACCCACATTTGATTATTTTTCTACAATGTCTATTTCAACACTTGTTGATTCAAGTGAATAAAATCTAATGGAACCATAATACACTGTACTCTCATCACATAGAAGTCCTTTGTCATAAAATTTTATAGTGACTTCATAGTACGTATAGCTTGTCTACACACTACAGTGTGGACAGAGAAATTCTTGCCTGGCAAAATGGCAGATATGTCTGTCTAAGGTGGGAGAATCAGTTGTCCCCACCGGCAAAAAACAACAAATTCTTTATTTTAAAACACACAAACATAGAGACCACAAAAGAAGCAAAATTATTTCCTCCAGAACATTTCTTACCTCCCCTGGGGGATGAAGTCTGGCAGCGAAGAGGGCAGCAAAACCTTTCTTAGCAGCGACAACATCTATATCCTCTCCTGCTGGGTGATAAACATGTAAGATTTCTCCAACAGGGGTAATCACAAAGGAAAACCTGGAAAAACAAACAGACGCATGGATAATTAGACAAATGGACAAACAAACAAATGGATTATTAGACAAATGGACAAACAGACAAATGGATAAAAAGATGAACAAATGGACAAACATATGCATAATTAGACAAATAGACAGACAGACAGACAAATGGACAGACAAATGGACAAATAGACAAATGGACAGACAGACAGAGAAATGGACAGACAGACAAATGGACAGGTAGACAGAGAAATGGACAGACAGACAGACAAATGGACAAATAGACAAATGGACAGACAGACAGACAAATGGACAGACAGACAAATGGGCAAATAGACAAATGGACAGATAGACAAATGGACAAATAGACAGACAAATGGACAGACAGACAAACGGACAAACAGACAAATGGACAAACAGACGAACAAATGGACAAACAGACAAATACACAGACAAATTGACAAACAGACAAATGGACAAACAGACAAATGGACAGATGGACAAACAGACAAATGGACAGATGGACAAATAGATGGACCAAAAAATTGTGCCAGCTGATCATTTCATTCTTTTACCACCTCGCTTTGCACAACAATTTTTGAAAGTCCACTTTTCCAATTTTTCCTATAATTTCATTTACAATTTCCCTCAACCTATCGCCAAACTTCTTTATAATGCCAAATTTTGGCTGAACAAAGGATGGTAGTATAATAAAGAGGTTTTACTGTACTTTTGTATTCTAAAGAAATGAATTAATTATGTACCAACATTTAGCTAGAAATCAAATTATACTTACCATTTAGAAAAATCAAAATCCACACCTTTAATATCTGAAAAAAAAAAATCCCAGTTTAGTTCTGTTTGCATGTAATTTTATATAATGTACAAACAAGAGGCTAAAAAGGTCAATTATGCAACTGATATTTTTCAGCTTATTAAGTGCATGTGAACTTGACACCATTTTGTCATACTGATCCTTAGATAATTCCGAATAACTTTCATATATTAGCTTTGTATACAAAAAGTCAGTCAGGTTTGGGTTCATAATCCAATTTTATAAAACTTTACCCTATTACATTTGAAGCACCAAAGGTCTTGGTCATTAGAAATCTATATGTGAATTATGAAATACATGTATCAAATTCATATCTCTCATGGTTCAAAAGATATTGCCAAGGTCAATGTTTTTTTCAAAAATAGGTCAAAGTCCAAGGTCACAATCATTAAGTCAAAAGTCATGGCACCAAATGAAAGCTCTGAGCCTGGCACCATAAAAAAACTTAAGAAATACTTAAGTCTGAATATTTTACTCAACTTAAGCTGATCATGAAATTTGATTGGCTTAGCAGGCCAAGTTGAGAATATTCTCAGACTTTAGTAAATTCTCAAGTTTTATGGTGCTTGGCCCTGCTCATAAGGAATCTATATGTGAAATATCAAAGTCCCTTGCAGTTAAAAAGATAAAGGGCCTAGGCCAGGTTAGAGTTTTGTCTATGGTTGCCGCATACAACAACGAATATGACAATGCTTGGGCATGGCATTAGCTCTCCAGACTTTTATCCCGACGAGCTAAAAATCATGCACACCAAATCTGGGCATCGTTGATCATTGATGCATAATATTAAGAAGATTTCTACTGGATCAGCCCCAATAGAAAAATGGTCGTATTTTTAAATTGATGAAAAGCATAGCACAAGTCAAGAAAACTTCAGAAATATAAAAAATGTTTGAGTACTTACCCAACTTTGGAGTACCATACTCAAGGTATTTATTAAGTTTTACAGGAAAATCATATGTGACCCAAAATATTTTATGTAAATGATGAAAAAAGATAATATGTTTCCTATCAGCCAAATTCAGAAGTTTACAAATGGCGATATAGTCAAAATAATAAAATAAAAGTTGAGCTTGAGTATCGAGTAAATTTGGTGACCAGATTTGGTACCAGACCAATCAAATTACCTGACATTCAGGATATACATGTAATTATTTTTTGGGGTTATTTTGTTTATTGTTGTTTAACGTCCCACTCAAGAATCTTTCACTTATATGAAGACGTCACCAAATGCCGATGAAGGGGTTTCAAATCTTTGGCCTATGCTCAGCACTTACGGCCATTAAGCAGTGAGGGTTCTTTAACGTGCCTACACCTACTGTGACATGGGACCTCGGTTTTTACTGTCTCATCCGAAGGACAGGAAACCAACCTGCCATTGGTTTGAATCTAACTCATGACCATACAATCAAGAGTCAAGCGCGCTACCGACTGAGCCAGGCATTCAGGATATAAAAATTATAAAATAAAAATTATAACATAAAAACTATTCACTCATAAGAACATTTTAATTAGCATATAATCAGTAAAATAAATACCTGGGTCATTCTCTGGTGCAAAGTTATATGCAAACACTTTCAGAAGTAGTTCCTGCCCCTCTGGTGTAGCCTGAATATTGGTGTAACTCACCTGAAATTGAAATCACAAAATAATTATACTGTACATACACAGGTTCATTTTCCACAAAAATTAGACCCACAGTATATATATATATATATATATTGGTTTTCCAGCCCTCTGGATCCACCTTTCTTAACAGATTAATTTCCGTGTAGTTCATGAAATTACGTCATAGCACGGTCACATACATCACTCGGCATGTCCTTAAAAACCTTAAAAAGCAGTAACATTTTGCTGTACGACAATTAAGGAATCGCCATGTCTGGTCGTGTCCACGTGGTCTGTTTGATTGTAACAGCAGTCTAGCCAAAACTATTTTCATCATCATCATCATCATAATCATCATCTTTGACGGTGCTTTACCAAGTAACAATAAACGTTACCTGTATATTTCCTCAAATGACGTAAAACCCTTTTAAGTCAGACCCTACCTACAAGCGAAACTTTTAAAATATTGATGCCAATACTAATAACACATTAGAAATTAACATCTATCTCATGAATGCGCGTGTTCAGGCAAACGGATTGATCAATGTGTTCACGGTAGCGGTGTCACGTGATTTTCAAGATTCGATAATGACATTCGCCAAAATATTACAAAAAAGAAAGAAAATAGAAATGTATCCATATGTCAGTATGCATTTAGGATGTAGACACAGAAAATATATGTATATGTATATGAATTTATCTTTCATAAAATATAGCTAAATTTTACTGCTTTATTCTACATATACATTGTAGTTCAGTTAAGAAATTTCAGATAAACGCGTGCATTGGTGGTCGATTTTAAATTCATATGTAGGTCAAAACCGACCCAAGGTCATCAAAGCTACTCAATGACGAATCTCAACTTTTATTTTATATATTTTGATTGATTAGTTGTTTGTTAAACTTTTGGAATGTGACTGGTTAGGGAACATATTGTTTTCTTTGTTCATTCACATCCAAAATATTTAATCAAATTTACGATTTTTTCCTTCAACAATTTCTCCGTCATTATAGGTGGCGATCAGTTTGTAATGGTGGAGGAGAAAAGTCGGTTATAATATACCCGGGAAGAGACCATCGACCAACCGGTAAACTTTCTCTCAAATTCAGCTTAAGTTTCGATGGGGTTCAACCCCACGCTGCCTAGAAAGAAGACACTTCATGGTTTATTTTAGCGCGGTTCTCTAACCACTTGACCACGGAAACCCCGGATATAAAGTTTTAATGTCTCTCTTAAATACATGTACATTTGTATATGTAAATAAGAAATTGTACTGGCATTTATAGACAGGTGATCCTTATATAGAGGTAAAAAATGATTTTTAGTAGAAAAAACAAACAACAAAACAAAATATGTACATTTGTATCTTGAAAAAGAAAATTTGAACATTATGAGCGAATAGAGAATGAAACCGCTTATTTTCTTTTTCAATTTTATGGTATGTAAGTTTTATCAAAAATAATTCATAAATCACCAAGAGTGTTCTGAAAATAGTGGATATGAATTACAGGTCGTAGTTGTAAAATTAAACGAATGACGAAACTTGTCTTATAAATTTTCTAAACTTTTTTGTGTTAACAGGTAGGGTAATTTCCTAACTCATATCTATAAAATGTTTCGTATAAAATGCTATCCTGGAAACAGGTATAATTTTTGTTTTACGTTCCATCATGATTTTTTCACTTTTATGGAGTTGTCACAAGGTTCAAATGAAGGGCCATACATTTTGACCTTTGCTATGGACTGACGCCAATACCGAGAGTTCTTTCATGTGCCACGCCTACCCTGACAATAGACCTCGGTTTTTTCTCTCATCACATTTGATTGTCAAGCGCTTGATGACAGAACGGTCGCTATCATTTTTTCTTTAATATTTTATATGACCCGGGCTCCGAAATCACCAAATTTACTCAGTACTCAAGCTCAGCTAACTTTTTCATGATTTTAAGGTAAAATCAAGTGAACTTCATTCTGTAACTAGACATGTTTGTATATTGTTAGCATACAATTGCAAATAATGGTCAAAATAAATACTCATTTGAAGGAAACTTCAGAAATATTCGAAAAATGTTTGAGTTCGTACTCAAATTTTGAGTACCGTACTCTACGTATTTATTCGTTTTTTACAGGAAAAAAAATATAAAGGAATGATGGAAAATAATGATATGTTTCCAAATCACCCAATTTACACCGATTATATAGTCAGAATAATGAAATAAATGTTGAGCTTGAGAATTGAATAAATTTGGTGACTTCGGGCCCCGGAACCGGCGGGAATCGAACCCCGGACCTTCCGCTTGGAAATCGAATTCTCTACCACCGAAAGAGATTAGGCTAAGATATATACGATATTAATGTATAACGTACAGAGTAAAGTGAGATCTGGGGTTCCAAGCTTTAACATTATCCATAGGTGTCGGAGCCGGGGGGTTAGGGGGGGCCTAGCCCCCCCCCCCACACTTTTTTGCAAAGATAGGCATAGGTGTTGAAAATTGGGGCTTAGCCCCAAGACGTTTCTGGCGTGTGTGTGGTTTAAGTTGGTTTAGCCCCCCCCCTTTCAATTTGCTTCCGACGCCTATGTTATCGTGTTTTCATTAATATCTAATTCACGCAGTGATGGGAAAATTCATATTTGGAAAATATGTCGGATGTTGCGTTTTTGATGTTTATTTATTTATTTATTTATTTATTTATTTTGAAAGGGTGTGTGGGCAAATATACTCGCATAATATATGGTAAAATATAAATTTACTCATTTTTCTCAGCATATTGATTTTACACTGAAATGATGCATTTCGTAAGTATATTTCTTTGATTTCATATTTCAAAATGGAATAAATAATGAATTCCAAACTGAATGACGTGTTACTCTGTATTAAAGTGGTTGTACTGAGACATAAAACGTCTACAAATAGGCATACTCATTGATCTCCGCTACCTATATACGTACACAGGCCTACCTACAATACTGATTGTTGTTTAACCAAAATTCGAAATGAATAAAGGACAATAAGTCTGGAAGTGCACAACACAAACACTTATGTCTGTTTGTCTCGATGATTTATAGACGCAAGATTCCAGATAAAAGGACATATAAATCAGTCTCACAAAGCAATACAAGACACATTGTTCATTTAAAAGTGTAATACGAAATCCGGTTTACCATACACCTTAAAACCATTAAACGAAATCCATAAAATTTAGGACATGTATGTACTTTATCTCTAACAAGATCCGATAGTTCGACTTTTCGATGGTTCCATAGTCCGACAGTTCGATAGTCACACAGTCCGACTGTTCGATAGTCACACAGTCCGACTGTTCGATAGTCACATAGTCCGACTGTTCGATAGTCACACAGTCCGACTGTTCGATAGTCACACAGTCCGACTGTTCGATAGTCACACAGTCCGACAGTTCCATAGTTCGATGGTCCCATAGTCCGACGGTTCTATAGTTCGATAGTCCTATGATGGCATAGGCGAATTATGATAACAATAACTCGAAATAATGGGTAATTTCCAGAATATTAAAACGGAAAATTATGAAATTAGAAATTAATAATTTCCTAAATTTTCATATTTGATCGTATGTCCGATTGATTTTGAAAATACAGTTTTCTAATAAGGTAAACTTTTAAAGATATATGATGTTTTTCTTCAAATAAACTTCGCTGAAATTAATCATATTAATTTTTGTTTTATTCATTTCTTATTCATTGGCCTACATGGTAATTCTGCAACTTAAATAATTTAGTGCAAAAATGTCTTGAGTGAAAAAACCGTGTAAATCTACCGCAACAGTTATTATTTTTAGTCTACGCATAAACTTAATTTGCATTTTTTAAATTATTCAATAAAGATATGTTGAAATACAAATCAAGAAAAAGCGATCCATCTGTCTAATAACTCGTTTATAAAATGTCGATTTCCCATTCAGTAAACTTGTTGTCAAGAGACATTTCACCACAGAAGTGCCTGTTACTAGTGACGCTTAGAGAGATACCCGGATGCTCGGAAGCCCCTATGGCATTAGCTCGCCGGACTTTCGTCCAGGCGAGCTAAAAACCATGTTTCGGCAAATAATACGAAATAAAAAATAGTAGAATAAACATCCGAAAAAACTCTAGCAAATGGTTTGAACCTTCGAAGGCTAACATTATAGGACTAAACGTATACCAAACACGCGTATGGTATTACCAAATACGGGAATGGTATTACCAAATACGGGTGTGGTATTGCCAAATACTGGTAATCCGCAACCTCGAGTATTAACAGTTGTCAGAGGACAGCAAAGTTCTTTGAAAATGAGTGTAAATTTTCAAAATAGTTTTATTGACCCATAGCTCTCTCTCTCTCTCTCTCTCTCTCTCTCTCTCTCTCTCTCTCTCTCTCTCTCTCTCTCTCTCTCTCTCTCTCTCTCTCTCTCTCTCTCTCTCTCTCTCTCTCTCTCCACCACCACCTAACTGTCTGATTCAAATTGGAATCTTAAGTCAGGTTCTGGATATATCAAATATTTATCAATAGACTTAAAACCTGTTGTCTGAAATATGAGGTGGTCTCCTAAGCGAGGTGGTCTTTAGGCGTAGTTCTACTGTAAAACAGCATTGCTTCCGGTTAGCTTTGATGTCATACAAATGATTTTAAAAACTGTATCAATTTCACTTTTAAGCATTTAATTTGTTAGAAGTAAAGGGAGTGTTTTATTAGACTTTAACGACTGAAATAGTTATGCCGCTATAGTAAACAGATAATATATCATGTAGGTAAAATCATGTAAAAACAAGTAATCCATTTCAGTCGTGATAAACGTAAATCAATCTCCTGTCGTACTAGTACCTTGTGTATCAGATTCAGGAACTTCGGAAGAAAGTCATTTTGAAATATGATTAAATGTCGTCGCGCGCAATTTAACATCCTTTATGGACAAAGCGCAGTTTCCCAAACGAAATTTATTTAATTTGTGATAGAATCTACCTGTATTTTAAATCAGAATGACGATTGATTTTGGAGTATCTCTGATGCCCCCAGGGAATTTAGTTATTTATATCCTAGTTAAAGGCGCATTTGTTGTGCAAATTAGGCGGAATTAGAATTCACACTTTTGAATTTTATGAATATTATGTTAAAGGTGGAACAGAAAATCGTCATGATACGAGGAATTCGGTGCATGTAAAAACTCGCTCTTTGTTTATGCATTTGGATTTTAAAAAACTAGGTTTTACCGCATGAAATTTCTATCTTACTAAAATCCTCTGCGATAGACATCTTCCTGCCTCGTGAAATGACGATATCTGTTTTTTTGTCATTTTCGTTATGTTTGTAAAGATAATTACACGGGTATCATGGGGGTATTGGCTGTGTTTAGAAAAAATATTTTTTCATTTTTTTTTTAACTTTAACTACTTTTATTTGGTGTACAATAACAAATAAGAGATATACACAGGCATAAACAATCTTATATTCCTATACATTTAGTAAAAAATACGTTCAGGTCCAGTGTGGTATTCATATACAAATATTAAGGTTGAGTTAATCAATTGCTAGTGAAAAAGTTTCAAACCCTGGTTTATCAAGCAATTTTCACAAAATATATAGGAATTTAAGAATTTATATGCCTGTGTATATCTCTTTTTTTTTTGTTATTTTATATCATTCTAAGTAGTTAAAAGGAAAAACAAATCTTTTTTTTAAAAAAAAAAAATACAGCTAATGTCCCTTTAAGTATAAATTCTGGTAATCTTGATTTTGCAGTTTTGGTTACAATGAACAATAATACTTTCCGGAGACATTTTGTTCATCATTATAATTTGATTAATGGAGTTACATGTTTATTAAATATCACTAATAATATTAATAGTAAATGGTGCAAATGTTTACCCCCTTTGGTTTTTAATGATTCCTCTCTTTAATCTTAAACTATTACTGTTGGAATATTATTGAAATATAATATGTAAATTTATCAAACGGACGGGATAAAAATATCACGACTATTTTTATATGACATATGTGTATTTGATGCGGGGGGGGGGGCAGAAATTACTATGATTATGCATTATAGTCATGTGGAATAAATTTTGAATTTTACAGGTGTATTCGTGTATATATGTTATTTTTACTGGATTGCTTGAGCTTCTATGAACATGGGGGTAGGACAAGGGTTAACCCTGAGCATCTGTCTCGCATGTCGGAAGTCTGTATTCGTGGTCGGTTTAACTTTGATATTTGTAACAAATGCGGCGCATGCCCCTCAATTAACTGTTCAGCGAGGGAACCGAGGGTCGATTGCAAGATTATATAGGATGTCAGTCTTCGTTACGGTAACGTTTCCGTTACTCCATGATTCGTATGTGAAGTCAGTCTTCGTTACGGTAATGTGGGGTAGGTTTTAATCAACTGTCACTTAAAACATAGCTTGTTACGTTTCCCTGTCTCCGTGTCATGTATGTGATGTCAGTCTTCATTACGGTAACGTAGGATAGGTTTCAATAAATATTTCGTAACGTTTCCATGTTTCCTTGTCACTTATGAGACGTCAATCCCCGTTACAGTAACGTAACATAGGCGTGGGAACCGGGGGGGGGGGGGTAGCCCCCACTTTTTTGCAAAGATAGACATAGGTAATGAAAATAGGGGATTAACCCCCCGACGTTTCTGGCGTGTGTGTGTGTGTGTGTGTTTTAAGTTGGTTTAGCCCACCCCCCCACCCCCATTTCAATTTGCTTCCGACGCCTATGCGTAAGGTATGATTCTATCACCTGGGGGCGTTTTATGAAAGGTCGTAAGTCCTAATTCCTAAGTCTTAGTTCTAATTGTCATGGGACTGACCAATCAGTGATGCGTTGTTATGGTAGTTAGTACTAAAAGTTAGGATTTAGGACTTAGGACCTTTCGTAAAACGGGCCCCTGACACTTAATAAACGTAACGTTTCCCTGTCTCCAAGTCACGTATATGACGTCAGTCTCCGTTACGGTAACGTACTGTACGTTTCAATCACCTGAAACTAATCACATAACATGTAACGTTTCCATGACTCCATTCATGTATGTGATGCCAGTCTCCGTTTCGATAACGAAGGGTAGATGTCAATCACCTGTCACTTTAAACATACCTCGTAACGTTTCTCTATCTCAATATCATGTATGCGATGTCAGTCCCCGTTACGGTAGCGCAGGCTACGTATCATTCACCTGACAGTAAACAAATAGCTTTAAATGTTTCACTGTCTCCAAGTCACGTATATGATGTCAGTCTCCGTTACGGTAATGTATGATATGTTTCAATCATAGCTTGTAACGTTTTCATATCATGTATTCTCCGTTACATTAACGTAGGATATGTTTCAATCATGTATGTGAGGTCAGTCTTCGTTACGGTAACGTGTGATATATTTCAATCACCTGTCATTTATCACATCGCTGGGAAACAATTCTCACCCGGACGTTTTTGTTTGTTTGTTTATTGTTGTTTAACGCCCCACTCAAAAATCACGTAACCAAATGCCGGTGAAAGGCTTCAAATTTTGGCCTGTGTTCGGCACTTACGGCCATTGAACAGTGAGGGTTCTTTAACTTGTCGACACCTACTGTGACACGAAACCTCATCTTTACTGTCTTAACCGAGGGACAGGAAACTGCAACCTGCAGGCGGCTGGACTCGAACTCACAACAACATGACCAAGAGTCGACCGCGCTACCGACTGAGCCAGGCTCACCCGCACGTAAAACAAGTAACATTTATATGTACAATGACTCATTTACAAACAAATAAAATGTGGGTTTAAACAGGTGCACGGTATGGCTGACTCGGACACACCCGTCTCCGGATACGATACTTGATGAAATTTATAATATACTGGTATGACGCTATCCCCTTTTTCTGCTTAAAATGTTATTTTTGGAACTAGCAGACAAGAAATGGTATCTTTTTACTACAAGACGGCTATATAAAAATACGGTTCTAAAAAGCAAATAAAACTGAAGTTTAAAGTTGTCGTATTTTTCTAAAAGCAAGGCGTAATAACGTTTAATACGCGGATTCGACATTTAAACTCATAAATTCTTATTTTTCTTTTTCGTTTGGATTTTTTGTTTTTGTTTTTATTTCCATTGTTGTTGTTTTTGTCACATGGAGATAAAACTTTTTGATAAGCAGTTCAATTTGCTGTACAATTTTAAATATATGTTATCACGACAGTTGACTTTGACAGTGTCACTCATTGTATCAAAATAGACATGAGAGAGAGAGAGAGAGAGAGAGAGAGAGAGAGAGAGAGAGAGAGAGAGAGAGAGAGAGAGAGAGAGAGAGAGAGAGAGAGGGTTCGACCTCCTGCCGGTACCATAAACATTTTAAAAATAGCATATCCGGATAATGTTATTATCCATTACATCGGCAATCGCTTACACAGGGTTATCGGTCCTTGCTCCCCTTTTCACCAACTGAGTTACAGTGACAGAAATAATGTAGAACATTTATTACATTGACATAAGATTTCACCGACTGAGTTAGAATGACGAAAAAGCTGTAGTGAATTTATTACATAGATATCATTTCGCAGACTGAGAGTGACAAAAATTCTGTAGTGAATTCGTTACATCGACATCATTTCTATAGTGAATTCGTTACATCGACATTATTTCTATAGTGAATTCGTTACATCGACATCATTTCTATAGTAAATTCGTTACATCGACATCATTTCCCCGACTGAGAGTGACAAAAATTCTATAGTGAATTCGTTACATCGACATCATTTCTATAGTGAATTTGTTACATCGACATCATTTCCCAGATTGGGAGAATGACGGACACGAAATGTGTTATACGGATAATGTTGTTTATAATATCGGATAATTTCACGGGAAATCGTAGAGTTTGATACTTCAGTGTCACAGACTTATAATAGATTTTACAGTGAAATTAAAATATTGACAGCAATTCAACCAGTAAATTGTAGAGACAGTAGCAGTTTTATACGTCGCATTTTACAGCATGTCATAACAGTGGTTAGAGCTGCGATTTTTAGGACTTCTGGTCAGCGCATTTTAGCCCAGTGTTTTTATGGGAAATTTTCTAAACTTATTGACAGCAACCGGGTTTTCAAAAGACCAGTCATATAACTTAAAACTTTTAGTGTAATCAAAACATTATTCAATATTCAAATTCACAACGACAACAACATTATTATTTCGGTGAATTTATTAGATCTTCAAAATTGTATGGATGTATTTAAACAGACTTAGTATTTATAAATCAATATATCGCTGATGTATGATGAATGAAAACGATTTGATTTTCATTAATGTTTTTTTTTAATCAATTATGATGATGATGAAGACGATGATGATAATTAGAAATATAGAAAATAAAAGAAATCAGATCAGAAAAAAAACATCACCCGACCTAGTAATATAAAGAAGAAAATGAATATGGAAATTATGCTAATATTTATATTTTCCACTGAAAGTAGAAAAAACTGGCGATAGAGTTAAAAATATTTAAAATTCGTCAGAATGTCATAAATATAAGGTATTTCTTACCTTGGCTTTGACAATAAATTTTCCAACATTTTTTATCGTTGAGTGCCCCTCAAATCGATAAATGTATTCATATCCAGGTTTGAAATTGATAAAACTAGCGTTTGATTTAGTCCAGCAAACGGTCAACAAGAAGCACGCAACCAGTCGGTGCCCCAACTGATACATTGCTTTTCCTCCTTTACACAAAATGTCTATCTTTTGCGTATTTTAACAGTATATATATCTATATAAATATTTTATCTCAATGTACATGTAGTTTATTTACTTCCGACTACAGAGAATACGATCAAACAAAAACTACGCATTTAAAGTCTGGTCATAGGATTTAAAACCTAAATCAAATCAAAATGAATGTTTATTTTCACGAGATCGTGATTTTTGTTTATGCTTGTCGGAGAAAATAAATTATATCGCTTCGGGTGAGTGATTAGATGTAATTTGATTGGCTACAGGTGACGCAATGCTACGGGCGTGAGTAAACCGAGAAAATGGGTACATAAATACCCTTTAATTCCGAACACTATTCGTTTTCCTACAGCCGAAGTATAGTTGTCTTTGAGGGGAGAAATTGATGATAATTAGATAATTGTTTTAATGGCCACATCCAAAGAGCCGTCGCCAGTTTCGAGTGAAGTGACAGGGTATGACAAAGAGCAGATTTTACCTGTCTCAGGTGTGACCAAAACAAAGATTCGAACTCAGCTATGGGTTATAGCAAACACGAAATATCTATCTATGTATCTGTCTGTCTATCCCTGTTGAACAATGACACAATTTAAAAACTTATCAAAAAAAAAAATTCAACACTAATGTTTCACGTCATTTACATGTTGAGTTTTAAAGTAGCTTACAAGTCTTTGTTTATAAAAATTGTATATTGTCTTGTTTTTGTTTTGTTTTTGTTTTGCTGGGGAGGTGGGGGGGTGTTAAAACCACTTTTGGTAAATAACGTGTTTCTCTATTCAAGGGAAGTTTTGAAGACCCACTTTTTCAACGACTTTGTCTCAGAAACATCTCAAGTCATGTTAACAGAATCA
>BROG01001380.1:30000-62513 GCA_030159075.1 Atrina japonica | reverse complement strand
TTTTACTTCGCAGTATCTAGGCTTATCATCCAAACACGTCAAAAATAAGCAATTTTACACCATTCTCATCTGAAACTAAACTGGACGAACCGAGCTATAGTTCTCCAATTGGGAAATTGTAACCGATACTTTCCAGAAATCACCACCCTTTCACGCTACCCACCCTTTCACATTATTAAAGTAGGGCTTAAACTTGTACAGAGCCCAAAGTTGTATAAGTCTCATTGTAGTGGAATTCAAACAATAGATTTGGTCACAATTTTGTCTACACATTTCCCAAAAAGATATGTTTAAATCGTACGATATAATTGGAAAGCGATGAGTGTAGTACAGAATAATTATATTTTACGAGAAAAAAACGATGAAGTACCAATCAACAATCGAAGCTCAAGTTCATAGCTATACCCCAGTTAATGTGCACGCCAGTCTATTAAAAGTGTTAACCGAACGTTAATCTCCTGGGCAACAGTTAGAGTAACAAATATTGGTCTCCAGAAATCCATAGATGAGATCAGATGTCATGCAACCTCCTGTTGACATGTCACACTCACTTTACGTCAACAGCAAAGACCCCGATCAACACAAATGTTGAATTATTTCCTGTCATAATAGGTATAGAATATTTATCGTATTCATAATTTGTATAGAAGGTTCATCGCACTCATAATTGGTATAGAATATCTACCGTACTCATAACTGGTATAGAATATCTACCGTACTCATAACTGGCATAGAATATCTACCGTACTCATAACTGGTATAGAATATCTATCGTACTCATATCTGGTATAGAATATCTACCGTACTCATAACTGGTATAGAATATCTACCGTACTCATAATTTAGCAAATATTATGTACAGAAGTGTCGTCAATAAAAATTATTCAATGAAGTGGATTACAGATTAGAATTATTTACACGCGCAGATATCCAAAGTTACACTCGAAGTACAACTACCTCACTTCGGTGAATATTCTTATTGCTGATGAAGATGACGATGCATATTGTTAGGACGTGAAATTTATAGGATACACGTGCGGAAACATATAATTTACCTGATCGGAAAGTGTCTTTACTCCTATAGCACCTGTTCCCAGCTCGTTTCCACCATCAGTGGTACCAAGACGCCATTGAATGCTATGAAGTCCGCTGTGTTGGTCTAGGGCGTCAAATTTTATTTTCATCTTTGCTAGATCTTTCGAGTTGTGGACATACAATTTCTGAATTCCGTCTTTTTCAATCCAAACATTGTTTATATCTGGTACACTTGCATCAATGAATACTTGTTTTGATTCTGAAAAGCTATTGTCCATGATGTCGATAGAAGTTACTGTTATATTGATTGTGTCTCCGTCTTTTACCTGGAAAACCTTGCACATATTCTGCTGTATGACATCAGGTATCTGAGTCCTCGATGATGTTGCTTGATTATTCTTAGACCATGTAAAGAAAAACTTTGTAATGCCATGCACATTTGGTGTACCTGAGACAGGTAAAGGACCAGTGAGCTGTTCATAAACACCTCTGTAAAAACCATGGTGGTCAGGTGCAATTGATCGTAAGACATTGAAGCCGATATTGTAAGAGTTATAATATCTATTTTTCCAAGACAAACATACGTTTCCATGATGAGTTTGCCAGGTAAAATTAGTATCCGAACTCGCAGAATCAAACCTTAGTCGATCCTCGTGCTGAATCTTTATTACCGAAGAGTTATCATAAAGAACAAACCTTCTAGCCAACGATGGATTACCGGCCACGTCTACAACCTCCACTGATATTCCATACAAGGCTGGCTCTTTTGGAAGTTCAATTACCTGAGTTAATCCTGTAACGTTGAAGGTATACGATGGTATTACAGCCGTATCCATAATTAAAGTACTATTATTAACTTCTTTTACTTCGTATAAATTGATTGTGTATTTATGCAGCCCCGATGCTTGGTCAGGCGTGACTGGATATGGATCTAACCAACCACTGATGTTTACCGTTAACGTGGAAGTTCGTGTTATACGAGATGTTATCTGTATAGGCTCTTCATGACAGTTCGAGTGCTCCTTGCAATGTATCGGTGGCGATTTATCATACTTTGCGCATACTTCATGCATAGATTGAGTGGGATTGTAATAGTGATTCGAAGAAGGAATGTTATTGAAATTGATTGTTTGTAAATATCCCCCAGCTTTAGCGACAAACGACAGGCACAATCTTTAAAAGTGAAAAAAAAAATGTAAAACTGCATGATAATATTTTCAAGAAATATAAATTTACTCAATATTCCAGAGTATCCTTTACTGTTAGATATGCAAACGTGATTCATTTAAGCAGAAAAAGGTTCAGGTGTCAAATATGGTAGTCAGGAAATGGTAAATCACCTGATTTTTTATATTGGTTGTAACAGAGTGGCTAGTTATATAAAATATTTCTCTATGTAGAAAACATTTGCCAAATAATTCCTATTGTCAGAAACACACGTATGTTTAAAGATTCCAAATCCATTGACATTACAACATGTTGATTCCAAACATTTAAGACAGGAGATCTAAAATTAAGTATCATAAATAATTCACCTTTCGCCGTCAACCAATATCCAAGACGTATTATATGCAATATTCGCTCTGCACGACGCTGGTGACCCGGCAAAAGGTGATGCTTGGTTAAACATTTGGTCACAACCATTACCATAGTTAAGATGTATGGTCTGTAGATTAGCTTTGCGTCCTGTAATATACATTGGTTTCACACTCAATATAATTTTGATAAAGAAAGGATACAACGTTGATATGTTTTAACAATTTGTATTCGAAACATGGTACTATTATCATCGCCTTTGTCCAGTTTATATTAACACAGACGACAGACATAAAGATACTGTACGGGTTGTAATTTACACGTTTTCCTTTTTCCTGAAATGACCGGGAGTAGCTCAAAATAAGTTTAGGTTCTTCAAAGACGGTCCATAATATATTACGTATATATATTATTTTATCAATAATTTATTCGCGATTTCTTGAATTCACAGATTATGAATAAAGCGAATATTAACACCACGAATTATCCTTATATACAGTAGATACATATCTATGTAACCAACCATTAATATTCTTACCATATAATCCAACTTTCCTCAGAACTGTCTCAGTTTGAATTACTCCAAGTGCGAATTCCTTGATATATTTTGGCTTTGTGATGTTGATAACCGCCGGGGGAAGACTGAATTCTGATTCAAAGTTTAATGATATCGACGTTGGCTGAAAATTTACAAAAAATGATTTTTCCTTTTCGCAGTGTCCACCTTCATTTGTTGAATTTCTGACTTCACTGTTATTGCTGCTCACTCCGACTTTACAACTTACAAGTTCCGGTTTCCGAGATACTAAGACCAAAGAAAATATAACATGATGAGATCATTCAATGATCATAGCACTGACGTTTTTCATGTTTCTACTTGTTACTGCGGTAAGAATTTTCCAATGACAAATCAATATATAATGTAATACCGTTGTAATGTTATTTATCGGAGGAAAGTTTACAATTAAGAAGAACAGGCCAGTTATCAACTTAATTATGCGGATGAGATATCTCCCGGCAGATAATGTATCCACCAGGTATGAGATACTCCCAAAATATAATGTATCATGCCGCCAGTGATTTGATATTTGTCCACAAGTTATGTATTTACTGTACTATGCCACTGGAGAAGAGAAACTTCCTGACAATAATGTATTTACTGTACCATGCCGCCAGTGATTTGATATCTGCCCAACAATAATGTATTTGCTGTACTATGTCCATAGAGATGTGATACTTCCCAACAGATAATGTATTTACTGTACCATGCCGCCAGGTATTTAATATCTACTCACAGGTTAAGTATTTACTGTACCATGCCCATTGTATTTAATATCTACCCACAGGTTAAGTATTTACTGTACTATGCAGCTAGAGATAATATGTTTTTCAACAGATAATGCATTTCCTGTACTATGCCGCCAGTAATTTCGTATCTTCCCTTAGTCAAAGTATTTACTGTAATATGCTGATGGCGACGAGGTACATCCCAACAATTTAAAATGTATTTACAGTATAATGCACGTATGATTAAATGCCGCTCGTAAATATAATTTCACCTATATAGAGTCAAAATAATGGTTCTGTACCCGGCTATACTCAATCCTCTATGACACCTTTTTCATTTCCTGTTTCGTGTTTGTTCACTTTGATTCTATCGTATAGTTACAGGTATCATGTCGATATCGTTCATTAATAAGGCTAAAGATGAAGTATTATAACTGATTACCTATGCAATGAACATATGCTAAAGTACTCCCAAAGTGTCACTGAATGTATAACTTAAATATAGAATACATAATCAATCGTAACGTACAGTCACATCGCGCTGGCTCTGTCGATGCAAGAACAAATCCAGGAGCACAATTGCAGTCCTTTGCCAACTTGGTCCCACATGTACCGGGCCAACACCAGTTCTCTTTCCATGAACACGTAGCTTGAAGTTTAAAGGAATAAAAAAAATAAAATACCATGATTTATCGTAGGAAAATATGGTAAAGCGATTTTATGTATTCTTTTTTTTTTCTCTACTAGAATGTAATGCAATTCATTTTGATCAGAAATATTGAACACCTTTCTTTTCGTTTTTCCAAATTGATACCAAATGAATGCTATATACGAACATGTTTAGAAGTTAAATTTCGAAAGGATTTCCTTTGTAGAATGGTACAATAGGAAAAAACTGAATGAAATATAATGTATTTATTCATACAATTACCATCACATCCTGTTTTGTCTGGTGTTAACCAGTACAATGAATGGTTGATATCGGAACCTTCACCTTGACACCTTAAACATTTTGTGTTATAAGCATTCGTACAACTCTGTGCGATACAATTCTTGGGTAAAGGACACTCTGAAAGTCATAATATATATATTTATTGTATTGAAAATATGTAATGAAATGTAAGTGAATTTTAATTATTTTTACAAACAATTTATATCTTTTGTTTAATAGACGTATACAAAAAGTTATTGAATATATGTTGAAATATTTACGTCCTCGGTCTTGGCGCTGAAACACATAATTTAAAACATTTTATTTAGTTCTCGACAAATCAGATGAACATAAAAATTGCGTGACGTGTCATCGTTATGGCGCGTATGAATATAACACAAGTGTAGAACCGCAAAACCGATACCGGGCACAATAAAACTTGCTTTAGGAACCACTTGTGTATAAAGACCACCTGGTCACACGGAATTTGTTACTCTCCCCAGTAGTACCATTTGTGTATAAAGCAACCTCTATATAAGGACCATCTCCCTATAAAGGTTAGGGGGTCTTTATATACAAGTTCCCTGTATTTTTTAAACTTTTTAAACATATAATGGTATGTACATTGTTGTTTTTTTTTAAAACTATTTACCGAACAAGTTTACTTGTAAACTTCAAATCCCAGTTATACCAATTGAAACACAAATATTCATGTTCCAAAGATTAGTGCCAGCTTTTATCAAATATATATCTTAGTATTTCAAACTTTCCAAAGATCAAAATTTATCAAAATGGAAAAGTGTTTTCACTATTTCACTTCATAATTGCAAGAATATTACATTCTGACATTTAAGATTACTTCTAACACAAAATTACAATGCCGTCAATTTAGAATACTACTGCTAAAAGTTCGACTTATACAGTATATAACATAATTACTTCCAATTATATTGTAAATAAATATGTTTAGAATCCTTAGCGAAATGTATTTTTGCAAACGGAAACCAGAATCTATTGTCCAACAGTATTTGATAGACTTTAATGCATGATTTATACAAAATATTTGGAACAAGGTATTTACAATAAAATATATCTTATTTTAGGTAAAGCAAACATGGTGAATTCTTTTCAGTGTATTATCAGATTACACTGGTTACTGAAGTTGTCAATCTGAAGGTCTCTCACTAATGTGAAATAATAATATATATATAATATATATATATAATAATTATATTATGAAAAAAATTATCAAAATTGAAAACGATAAAAGATTTGAAAAAGAATGGAGACAATTTTACACATTTCCCCTGCAATCAAACAAAGATTAACAATTGAATATAATGGAAAACTTTTTAACTTTAATAAATAGTTAATATAAAAATAGAATGTAATTTCTATCAAAATTAACAGCTATAATTATGATTAATTCATTACGGTATATATATATATATATATATATATATATATATATATATATATATATATATATATATATATATATATATATATATATATATATATATATATATATATAGATATAGATAAATAGATAGATAGATAGATAGATAGATAGATAGACAGATAGATAGATAGATAGATAGATAGACAGACAGACAGACAGACAGACAGACAGACAGATAGACAGACAGACAGACAGACAGACAGACAGATAGAAAGATAGATAGATAGATAGATAGATAGATAGATAGATAGATAGATAGATAGATAGACAAATAGACAGACAGACAGACAGATAGATAGATAGATAGACAGACAGACAGATAGATAGATAGATGGATGGATAAATGTCTTCATATGCGAAATAAAATATTTTCATTTTAAAGATGTATATCAGCTTAGATTATCTTTATTTTGATTTAGAATAGGACTCGTGTTTGCGTCTCTCACAAGCCGAAGATATGCTGTTTTATATTAAAATATTAAAATAATGTTTGTTTACATTTCATGTATCGATCAATTGAATGTGAAGTCATGTCATGTGACGAACTTCAATTAAAGCTTATATAAACTTATATAAATGAACAATGAGTCAAAATAGGAGATAGGTACGGTACCTATGGCACCAATCGTCTTCCTCTCATACACGACGTTCTAACCACTTGGCCATGTACGCATTCACAAAACATGAATGTTTCGATAGCGGTGGTTAGAGTTCCGAATATGAGATCTCGGTCGCAGAAATAGATGTGAAAGATTTTTAATCCTAACGTAAAATGACAATGGATTAATTACGATGCTTGTAGAGAAATACAAGTATGTATAAAGCACTTGTTTTAAACATGAGATGATACATATTATAGATAATATAAAATGGGTGATGGATTTGAAAAAAAAAACATAAATTAATTTCCCTATATAAAGGGAGAAATAGGGGGAAATGAAAAACCATCATAATTCACAGTGATGTACCTGTATAAATGCATTGTACAAAAATAAATAATTTTTTTCTCTTTAAATCAAGCAGTAGAAGGTTTCTAAATAGAGCTAATACAAGTATAAACTGAAGTGGATGTGTTGCATATCTGAGGCTTATTATGGTTTCAAAATTAAGAAACGTTCATTTTAATTTATTTTTACTCGAAAAAAAATTCATTTGCAAATTATGTTTATGCAAATTATATAATAAAAGTACATCTTTATCTCTATCGATCCTGTTTAATATTACTACTACTACTAATACTACTACTACTACTACTACTACTACTACTACTACTACTACTACTACTAATAATAATAATAATAATAATAATAATAATAATAAAATGAAGGAGAAAAAAAGACAACATTTTCTACAACACTCACGTTGGGAACAGCAATAATCAAAGAATCTGTCCGGACACCTACATCCATTTAAATATGTGCCACCATGGTAACAAAATTTATTACAGCCCTGTGATGTAATGGTATGCTTTTTATCATCACAGTCTTTAGATATAAACAATGTGATCCATTTTCTAGTACAACACGTGTATGTATTGCCCCGAGTTTGAATTCCACCTCCACAGGTTTTACTACAATCAGACCAGTCGTCGTGAGACCATGAACATTCCGTCCCACTGATGACTTCACTTTGAAGGAAAATGACGATAAGAATGACACAAAATACAATCATTTTCCAAATTATCTTAGAAGTGGAAATAGTTTGTGTTTCCGAATACAATATAGAAAGAATTTCACAATTACGATTTCAGCAACCTTCCATTACAGATCAGAAACTATCAAAACATGGATCGCTATTGACAATTAGAGAACAAACCCGCAAACGGCATATTAAAGGTCAACTCGACACTATTATCATTGTGTTTGTGATAACTGTTGTTTTGTTCCTTGGAAGCGCCCTGAAATTTGGACAGGGGACGTGATGTAGATTTATATCTTTATAACAAGAAGTTTGATGCAGAAGTGATGTATAACAATTATTGTTAAATCGTCAGACCAAAGAAGTAACATAGTGGCTGTCGCCCACTATTAAAAGGAGTCAAACTGCCATACCCCCAGGACGCTGGTATGTCAGCTATCTCAGGTGTCCCTCGCGTGGTCCTACGGGACATATATAACTCAAGTCTCATCGTCAGGGATGACGATACATTATAGTATGGTAATGCCGATTGGTTCATTACAATCAAGCAATGTCAAGTGAACGTGGTTGATGTAATGAAAGAAAACAAGTTTACCTCCACTCACAGCATAATTTCTAAATGAGGGAGGAAAAATTTCAAAACTTGTCAAATACTCATTACTGACAATTCATTTACATACAACATAACAAAACGTTCATTTTCAACACACAGCTTCGAGAACCTTTCGTGTAAGTCTACCAACTTAGTATACGCTATTGAATGTTCTCTTTGGTTGATATTATATGTGGATGAAACCAAGGGAAAGTTGAGTAGTGCAATGTCCAAACATCGATTACAGATTAGTCATGGCTGTAACAGTTACTATACAGGCATTTTAATCTGCCTAATCATTTTGTCTTTCCCTCTGTACTTTAGAAAAGATATATCATCCCACACACAACCCCAACTTAAGCACCCCTTTTCAACGAAAACGGGAAGAACACTGGATTCAACAGCTGGGAACTGCTGCACTATATGGATACAACGACCATTTCGATAGCGAAGGGAATCTTACCAGTCCTGGATGCCAATCGGTAAATGTATTAAACCTATTTTGCCGAACCAGTAGGAGACATCGCAGCCATGGCTCAAAGAAATATAACAAGCCCGAGATTCGTAATGTCTCATTCGATGATCTTCTACCATTCGCCTATTGTCAATTAGGTCTGCATCATTTTCGTACAAAACTGTGCTCACTACCGTTGAAAAAATTACATGATTTCTACAAATCTGTGATGACAGTATGTTTAACCGAGGTTGTTCCTCCAGAGTATCGACTTCATGGTATCATTTTGGACATTTCATACAACGTATTATTCAAATCTGCCAGGACTAATGAACATAAAGAAACAAGTAATCGCCCGTTCCTCAAGGTCAAATTTGCTAAAAAGGGTATTGACGCTTTGAATATATGCAATATTTTGAAAATCCGTCCAAAGTAAGACCACCATACGTCCATTACAAACATTCACCATGTATTTCCTATAGCTATACGCGTTCAGTTGCCTCTAAGATCTTAAATTACACGGCAAATCTGCAGCAACTCAGTTTATCCAGCCTTTCCCAGAACATTCCGCCTTGTACTTGTTCTACATCTGAATACATGTACTCTCCATGTGGCCATGTTTTGACAGGTGATCTCAACATTGTGCGCAACAGAAAATGGAGAGATATTTTATGCAAAGGCCCAAAATATAGGGAGCCTGTATCGTTTATATGGCGCAAAAATCATCATGGACGCATGTGAAGAGTACACCATACGATGGGCTAAGAAAGAAGATGTGGAACCTGATACTCTTTCGGAGTGGATAAAATCGATCAGTAATGTTCTGAAACGAAGAATTCGACGACTTAAACATTGTGTCGACACATTGTTGTCAGAGAACAATGTCTCCATGAAAATTTTATCATCGTTCCTGCTGACAAAGCAGCTAACAATTGCACATTTGTCTGTAGGCGATACTACTTCAGCATCCTACCAAAGGAACGTGGACTAAGCACACTTCCTGGAAAGCCTACATACTCTCTAATCGATTACTCTATCTCTGAAACATAAGATAATCATAAATCCGTTCTCGCTTCGTTTGGAATACCCACAAGTGACAAGTAGCTTGAATTGCCATTTATTTATTGGATTCCGAAGATGCACAAAACTTCGTATAAACATCGCTTCATGATCTCAGTGTTCAACCAAGCGTTGATTTATTTTGCTTAACAAACTTCTAACACATATTAAACAAGGTCTCCAGAAGTACTGTATAACGGCCTACTTAAGAAGCGGGGTGAATCAGATCTGGATCCTAAAGAATTCAAAGGAATTGTTGGACATTTAAAGTCTTCAAATTTCAAATATATGACAAGCATCAAGTCTTGATTTTTCGACCCTTTACGCAACAATCCCTCATCAAAAGCTCCAAAAACAGATTAACATCTATTAAACAAAACTCTTGCATACAAAAATGGAAATCGCAGATATAGATATTTGGTGCTAGGTTATAAAGAACCTTATTTTGTCAAGGAACACTCTGATTCCAATGACAATTTTTCCTACGGCACTAATCGTCTGGCTCTCATGCACGACGTTCCACTCACTTGGCCATGTACGCATTCACAAAGCATGTATGGTTCGATAGCGGTGATTAGATTTCCGAATATGAGAACTCGGTTGCAAAAATAGAGGTGAACGATTTTTATTCCTAACGTATATACTGATAGTCCATTTTTACCGGATTTGTATCTATGTCCTGGACATTCTATTGACTTGAACTTTGGTATCACAGATTATATATATATATATATATATATATATATATATATATATATATATATATATATATATATATATATATATATATATATACTGTGTGTGAGTGTGTGTGTGCGCGCGCGAGTGTGTGTGTGTGTGTGTGTGTTTGTGTTGGCTGGTTACAATAGTTGCACAGCGAACAATGTTATCGGAAGAAAGATCTAATCAGAGAGAGAGAGAGAGAGAGAGAGAGAGAGAGAGAGAGAGAGAGAGAGAGAGAGAGAGAGATTGAGATTTTCATTAATGGGATTTGTGGAGTATTAATGTTTGATTGTGACTGAAACGTACTATTGCAGAAGTCAGTGAAAATTTTTAAGATCATTTATATCAGGTATCTATTGCTATATTTTAATGCTAAAATATTTTTTCTAAAGTTTTAATTTCAATTAATTAAAGTAAATGTCATAATGTAGAAAAGAAATGTAAATAGGCAGGTCCTAAATAATTCTAAAATATGTACATTTGATGTTTAAATAAGTTCCGATGTCATCAGCATCAACACAAAATAGCTAAGGGATCTAGACGTATATATGAAGTATAAAATACGAATAATGTGATTAATTAAATCATAGTCTGATAAAAAACATTACTCTATACTTACTGTTTGTACAACAAAGGCCATAATATGCATTTAAACAACGACAATAATGGCCGCTGTATTTTCCACCATTGTAACATAAATCATTACATGATTTATATTCGTGACTATCACTAGACGAAAGCCCACATCGATCTACACATTCGTCAAAACTCCAATCTGTTTTACAACACAATGATCTGTCACGACTGTGTGATCCACCGCCACACGTTCTGCTACATGATGACCAACTTTCCCATTCTACCCAATTACAACGCCCTCCGCAACTCCCATTAACAAAATCACACCGAAATACGAAAATAAAAAAAGTAATTTGTAACAAAATCATTTCATACTAACTTCCTATACTTCACTGTCTTTAAATTTAATGAATACGTTTAAATATTTGTTTGCGTTAAATATTCATAGGTACTAACTGCTGACTTCAGGTAACCTACAATTATACAAGGATATCCATTATTTGTCAGATGTGTCAGACTTATGGGGTAAAGGAGGTTTGTAGATTGAAGTATGGTAATGGTGTGTATCTACAACAGTCGGCGGTATACAACAAATTGAAATATTCCGATCAAGGTAGATAGAACTTAAATATATCGCATATATTACAAATATGTTGAATGGTATAGTGTCTATATCTTTAGTGTAATTTTGACTATAGACGCCATTTTCTGTGATAATGCAAATGTATTTTGAGTTTGTATCGAGTAATTCGTCTTTAATTTAATAAAGAAAATCCACACTGAGGTATGATAATAATATCAAGCAATTTTCAAATTATATATAGGAATTTATAATGTATAGTGGCACTCTTGAATAACATTCTATATGGTACATTGTATAATTCATATTGTACATTGTATAGTTTATATCATGTCACTGTACTCTGCAGTAAAATGAATAATCGAAACTCAAAACTCCATTAGAATATTACAGATTAGATATACAAATGTTCCAAACACGAAGAACAATTGCCGATCCCAAATGGAACGGAATCATGTGTCCGGAAGGAGTAGGCGTCCCTGCCAGTATGTCAAATCAGTTACAAATGCCCTTGAAACCTCTCGAGTTCGATGGAAAGGTCATGCTCGGTGAGGAAGTTAAAGCCGAGGGAAATATGTCTTTACTTTGTTCAGATGAGTAACAGGTGTATTTTATCGTCATATAATATATTATATCTATCATGACAATACGTTACACACTTCTTTTGTATCAATTACAGCATTCCTATCAAAAGATGTTTAGTTATTTTTTGTGGCGTTTCCGTATAAAGGAAAAAATAGTTGCTAGATGTTAAATATATCGAAGAAAACTATTTGCAACATATAAGTACTTGCACGATTGATTGAGAAATGCGATTGTCGAATCTGTTACCTGTTTCAAAATGTAATATATACATACAGCTCGTTATCATAAACTATCCGGCTAGACTTATTATTTAGAGAAGGTATATATGTTAAGTGTGAACTGACATTTTAAAAAATCGATCGTCAGCATTTGATTGAGGGTTTTAGGTATATATAAAATCCTCAGATACCAAAATGTCATTTGATTTATCAGACATGTCTTGATCAAACATCGTAGACTTCTGCTGTGGATAATTATCGATTAACTGGAGATTGAATAGCCAATGGAATCAAAGTATTATGTACTTCCTTATTGATTAGATTAAAAGTTGCCAAATGAAATTCAACATATTTTAGAAAACGGCAGTTTGGCTAGTAATTTTGCTGAATTTGTCAATAATGATAGTGGTAACAAAACCTATGTGGCTCATTTTGGAAGGAGATATTTTTTGCAAAATATAGGGAATTAAGGCAAAACAAAATAGGCTTATGTATACTCCAAGTGGACAATAGAATATTGATCGATATATATGTATTAATATTATACATATTAAATATTATAAACATATTATCAAAGTTACAATGCTTAAGACGATCGTTTCTGTCAATTAGACATCATCAGTTGAGCTCCAGTTTAAGTTGTATATATATTTTCTAAAGAGAAAGTCGTATCGTACAAGGCCTTATAATAAATCTAAAAGCATAGCCGAAATCTATCTAAGAGTAACCACTGTTGAAAGTTTACTATCTTAGCTTTAGCAAACTTTGGTATTCAAATGGTGTTATCAATGCCAAAGATTACTTTTGTATAAGATGAACAGCTGGTACAGAAATACCAGGTACCAGGTTTATGTATACCCTCGGAGACTCAAACGGTCCACCAGCAGTGACAACGACGTAGTGGTTATAAATATTATAAACATAACACCAAAATTATAATGCTCAAGACGATGGTTTCTGTCAATTAGACTTCATCAGTTGAGCTCCAATTTAAACTGTAGATGACGGTTCGAGGTATTTTTGAAATGTTTTAAAACCAACCAAACTTTTTGCAAAGTAATTCATTACAATAATTAACATAAGAAATGTAGCATATATTTTGATTGCAAAAGTAACGTGAGGGCTGAGCTGATGATGAGATTTGACATGTTGTGCATTTCCACCATTTACATTATTGTATGCAACTAATCATCTGGACATGGAAGAAACCAGATTCCGTAACATTTTTGAGGGATATTTTCCATATGCGCAAAATATTTTGACGGATGACAGAGTTTCTCCAGCGTTGTTAGCGTATTTGGACCCTGGGCCCAGGGTTATAAATCTATTTTCAGACAAATCTTTTACTCAACTTCAAGATTTTACTAAAATTTTCTCAACTTTGTTAAAGTTGTAGACCATGAAGAAATTCTTAAATAATTTTTTTTTCTCCAGTGATAAAATACTTAAGTACGGCATGTAGCCGACTTAAGCAGTTCTGAACAGCGAAATAGCTATCCCTAAGTTCGCCTCGGAATTAATAAATCAAAATGTCATTGTCATTGTCGCTCTAGAGTATTTCAGGACATGGTTAATTCTTTTGGCTTCGAAAACATCGTGTTATTAGAGCCTAAAGGTTTGGGAGACCAACACTACTTTCTCTATAGACTTGTTTGGCCATACGATGTATGTTTACATTAAAAATAGGGACGGCGTAAATTTAGTCCGATAAATATGCCCTAGTGTATGTTCCTAGTCATTTACCTTATCTTATGTACTTATACTAATTTACTTGTATCTTGAATATCGTTTATTTTATACATCGTACATATTATACGTATAAATCACTGACTTCGGTCATATATTGGCATTTTACAAGACGTTTTTTATTATTTTTAAAATGGAGTTTATCGATTCCCCTCTTTTGCCGCAAAACGAGCTGCCTACTTGATTTTTAACGCGTTTAATACCTCTTGGTTTGATTTTAAGTAATAGATTAAAGATAATGGTAAGAATAATATTCAAACTTCGAAATTAAGTGAAATTGGGACATATGTGTTGGACAGTTTTTACACTGCCTCTTGACAATATAACTTCGGTTGAGAAAATAAATTCTAATGTCGTTTGATGGTCCGCGAGTAAATTATTAACTTTTGAGAACAAAATAGGTCTCAGAATTTCCCCTCTTTATGTTCTCGGGCCCTGGTGTATTTCTGCCATTCGCACTGTTGCATGCAACACATCGTACGCACATGGAATAGATCAGAATCCGTGAACATGTTTGTAGGATATTTTACCGTCGGGGGAGGTCCATCATTAATGGTGTATTAAGACTTGGCATAAGCGTCGATCAAACTCATACCAAAGATGTTTAATTATTAAGAGTAGGTATGCGCTTCGCGTATTTTGACGGGGCGGAGATACCTTTTAACTATCATACAGATTATTCTACTTCGATTAAGACAAGCTTCAAATGAAATGATTTTTATTCCTGACTAGATGCTTGTAAATATAAATAGTTACCCTTTCCAAGTTAAATCTTCATATTTATGGTACAATACCTAACCTCTGAACTCTTACTAAACAAGAATGATTTACATTTTTAAAATCATTTCAATAAATTGTAACAAATTTGTTTGAAAAGAAATAAAAACGTGTGTTTGATATGGGTATTTATCTGTCGGTAGCGCGCTAGACTCTTGATTCTGAGGTCATGACTTCGAGTCCAGCCAGCGGCAAACTGGTTTAATGTCCTTCGGATGAAAGAGAAAAACTCGAGGTTCCGTGTCACAGTAGGTGTCGGCACTTTAAATAACCCTCACTGCTCAATGTTCATTAGTGCCGAGCATAGGCCAAAATTTGAAGCCCTTCACCGGCATTTGGTGAGTGAAATATTCATGAGTGGGACGTTAAACGACAATAAAACAAACAATCTATATGCGGCGGTTGATGAAAATGGATTAGTCAACGTTTATCAAAATAGGTTCAAGTGATAAACACATCAAGGTAAATTGACAAATGTTTACAAACACAACCAGTCTAAATCAAACTTCAGCAGGGGTGACAAGCTACTTGTCGTCACAAAAGTATGAGAGATTCTGTAATACATCGAGTCCGTGCAAGGCAATATGTTTTACCTGTGCAACCTATTTTTGGAAAGTAGACCATATTGTTTTGGTTTCTAACTGAACCAGGATGTGCCACTTTTACCGTGGTAGATCTATATGTGCGTGAAAATAATTAAGCATCACATTAGCGTTCCAGATAGAAATACTGAACCATCCCATCCTCGATTACTATTTTATATCTGCAACTCAACAGTGCTCAGAGTGAAGCTAGATTCCATTATCTACCTACATCGATGTATTTGTTCAGTGTCCAAGCCATGGGTGTTAAAACACCACATTACAATAATAAAGTAGAGTTTATTGGTCAAACACAAATGCACCTCATAGACATGCATGCAATATAATGTATCAACGAGTACAATAAATTGTTTCAGAGAGTACATGTAGAATGTAGTTGGTATAGTAATTGTAATTTCTTAAATATTATTCATTCTAATTTCTGAAGTTCTGAAGTATTGTGTGTGCTAAGTATCTAAACTAAATTAAAGACAGAGACCCTGATATAATAGTATCTTTTCAAGAATTTGACTTTTAAATGTCAATAGGAACATTCTAACCAAAAAGATGTAATTCATCCTTAATATCTGAGGAGCTTACTGGACATAAACGTCTGTTAATGGGGACATTCTTGTATCTACCTATTTCAATAGGTAAACATAGCGGAGATAATCTGATTTTACTAATCACTTTCTTATAATGTGGCAAAATAGGTTTACATCAATATGATTGCAAAGTGACTTGAGCAATGAGATGAGAATAGATTTTACACTTCGAAGAATTATTAATGTCGGATATCAATGGCTGTTTACAAATATAAAAACACGTTGTTTGACAGTGGGCGAATTATTATACTAGATATTTTGGTTTATCCAAACATCTGGCAGCCTTATATCTGGCAATATATTATATGTAATATGATAACATTATATAACCAATTATTCTTATTATTTTGTACACAAATGGCAATGAGGTACTCATAGCAGGATGCTTTAAGTATATAAATGTGAGATGTGCTAAATTTCAGCCAATATTTTAGTATCCTTAATTTTCTCGTACAAAACAATGAGAGTCGTCCGAAATCACAATAAACCATACCATTAGGAGTAGAACTTTTAACACCTAAAATACATTTACAAAAAATCAGGGTGATTTTTTTTCCAATGTCAGGTGTTTTATAGATACCCCATACCTTGCTCACTTTGATGCTATATATCAATGTATGTATCAAATAATGACAGTAAAGATACATAGTTTAAGTTCATACTGCTACGTTTTCTTTAGAGATTAAACAAAGCTTTTCTACAATGTTGAGCAAGATAGATTTTGGGGGGGTCTTGCAAATATTTTCTATTGAAATTGACAATTTAGCAAGATTACAAAATTCATCTACAATTGCTATTTTTTTTTTCATTATCATATAACCAATTTTCTTCAGGTTTAACCGTACATCCAATTCTCTTTAAAAATGTGTATACTCATACAAGGTATCTTACTTAGATTGCAGAACTGTAATACTTTCCGAGAAAAGGATTATGTCGTTCGCATACATAAGTACATAAGAGAGGAAGAATTCTTGCAACTCATTTAGCGCTACATCCTCTTCAAAAACTCCATCTCACAGTCATTTACATAAAGAGAAAAAAGGAAATAATTTCTCCTTGTAAAACTCCGAGATAACCATTTAACATACAATCAAGTTCGTGGCTTTTTAAGTTTAAGTTAGAAATATATTTCTGTTTCAGAAACAGAAATTGCAACATCAACTTCTTCAAAGATACATTCTTTAAGTATGACAACATCAAATTCTGCAAATTATCTTCACTATTCTGATTACCAGCTTAATTTCTAAAATGTCCATGTAAATCGTTTAAAGAAGCATTCACCTCATTAGCTTTTCTATTGCGAAAATTTGCAAAAAAAAAAATTTGTGTTATCTTTATGCCATATTCCAACCACATTTTCTTGCTTATTTAAAAAAGTTTTCCCTGAACCATTCGTTCTATTAACTAAACATTCTTATTGTAAATAAAATGGTTTACGTTTGATTTTTCCTTGTTAAAATGGACAATGCAGTACGGTAGTTTGAGAAAAATCGCTTTCATACATGACTGAATCAAGGCTTATGTTGTTCGCTTAAAATTTACAAGAATCAGATCAGGTATAACTAAAAGAAGGTAATTTATGGAAACTAGATATATCACTTAATTCAATTACAAAAGAAAATGCACTTTGCTCAGTTATTGGCTTATTTTATAAATCATTGTTTTCTATGCTATTTTTTAAGCGCAATATATTTTTGTTTAAAAGCATTATTAGCAACATGTTGCTCTAAGTTCCATCTACATTTATCTACTGGATAACTATTTGAATAATTTAATAAACTAATAAGTTTGGAGTGTGTGAAAAAAGTGATTCGTTATTTTTATTCGCTTACTTTTATTTGTAAAACGTTAAAAACTGTTATTTCACAAAAATATACTTTAGACTTTTTTATATATAACAAATAGAAAATTAGTAGATAACAAATAGGTGCAATGTAATTACACATAGACTCACGTCCACACGCATTATATATTGTACCCGAAAAATCAATGTCAATCAAAAATGTACAAAGAAAAATAAAGTTATAATATTTACTTTTGGAACAACATGAACCAAAAAAGGCTGTAGTACATTTACAACCATTTAAATAGGTACCGTCATTGAAGCAATTCTCATTACAAGTCTTGGTTTGCATCTGATTTATATACTTCCAGCTATGCAACCCATATCGACATACTCTGCGTCTGATCTGTGTACTAGTTCCACCTCCACATGTGTACTAGTTTTTCATCCACGCTCTACTTATCTCTTATTTCATCTTCTCATTCACCGCACGACTATCTCTCCAACTTCATATTACTATATCCTTTATCTTTTTTCTATCTCTTCCTTATTCGGGGGAAACCCAGTTACACCAGTTCCCCCATCTGCCCCAGTCTGTCCCAGTCTCCCCAGCTTGTCCAGCTTTTTCCAGCTTACCCAGCCTTCCCAGCTTCCCCAGCTTATCCAGGTTTGTTTCTTTAGCATCTCTTACTCCAGCTTCCCCAGCTTCCCCAGCTGCCCCAACCCACAACGATAAATATTCTAACTCTTATATCCGCTCCTCGAATACATACATTCCAAAATACAACCACATTCCACCTCCACATGTTTTGCTGCACGACGACACTGAAACCCAGTTACACCAGTTCCCCCATCTGCCCCAGTCTGTCCAGTCTCCCCAGCTTGTCCAGCTTTTCCAGCTTACCCAGCCTTCCCAGCTTCCCCAGCTTATCCAGGTTGTCCAGCTTCCCCAGCTTCCCCAGCTGCCCCACCAGCCTCCCCAACCCCCATTGTCCTCCAGGACAATCCCCATTCACGTTACTGCAGCCAAAAATAAGGAAAACAATACTGACATGAAATAAAATCATTTCAGCGTGTTAATGTTACTTCTGTTAACACATAAAACCTATTTTATTGTCGTAAACTGCTTTTTATCAGTATTTCTTATTTACTTCCTGATTTATTAAGCACCAAATGCCTCTTTAACATTTTTATTCTATTGGATATTTAGTGATTTATTACTTCTAAACTACAGATTTGTCATACTATTGTAAAACTGAAAACATATCAACTCAGCGAAACATGTTTTACCATATCCTCTACTCTGCTCAATTCTGTAAACCAGCGAAGTTTTCTTTCAATACTAGACATTCACTTAAACAATGTTTGGATTTAACGTTTCATGTTATTTGTTTCTACTGCAATCGTCAATACCAACATTCATTATCAATTACCTTTAAACTATAATATTGATTTATATTTTTGTATAACTTAGATCTTAATACAAGACATTAATGTACTAGAGATAATCCAAAATAAAGGAGATGTATTGAAAACTAATTCAAAACTACGTTATTGCAGCTACATTTAAAATGGTAATGTATAATATAAAAAATAATAATATTCAGATACCAAAGTATAAATCAATAGAATGTCCAGGACAAATCCGGTAAAAATGGACAAACACGGACCTCTAAAAACCAAGAGGTGGGATCAGGTGCCATGGAGGAGTAAGCATCCCCAGTCTACCGGTCACACCCGCCGTGAAGTCGAATGAAACACGCAAGGAGTGTATCCTCGTCATAATTGGGCCAGACGTCTCAACAACCGCCAACGAAAAAGCAACTCAACATTTCACTGAGTGAAACAGAGTAGCCGCTAACAAGACTTTTTTCCGGAACGTTGACATTAAACGCGATTATCGATATCCCTGTGTCAATAATTTGTCAGTGAGGAGTTTACCTATGTATATGAAATCTTCATATGTTGTACACGCCCTGGCATATCGGATCATTTGTAAAATATTAACTCAATATGCGGGTGACTGGGTCATATTACTACTTAAATGTGGAAAATTTACTATGGGACAGCCGAAATCGTCGCTTTTATCGTATAGCTTAGTTGCTAATTTTCCGTCCGTTTTAATATTAAGTAAAATGTCTAAGTATGAAGCGTGTGTGCTTGATTCTTTTGTATCTTTAATGTCTAGTTCGCAGGGATATATCGCATTGACACATGTATGAAAATTGTCATTTTGAATTGACAAAACGTCGTCGATGTATCTAAATGTCAAATTAAAGGACACCGCTAACTTTTTCTTCTTTTGATTCAGCAGTTTCTGAATGAAGTCTGCTTCGTATGAATAAAGGTACAGGTCGGCCAATAAAAGAGCACAATTGGTTCCCATAGGAATGCCGACAGTTTGTTGAAAGACCGCGTCTCCGAACATTACAAATACATTGTCTATTATAAATTCCAGCATGTTTTTATATCAGTATATTTATGTGTAGAATCAGAGTGGTGTTTGACGAAGTAAGTATCTTGATAGCAATTCACTAGATATTTAAATTTTCGTGAAAAAACAGTTGTCTATGCTGAAAAGTCTTTCTTTTAATTTTTTATGTGGAACAGTAGTGTAAAGAGTAGAAAAGTCATAATTCGTATTAAACCCAAGCTCTTCCAATAAACAATTATAGTGATGTGCCTTACGAATAAAAACTATATTATTTGAGGCTTTGTGTGTGTTTATCCCACAGGACACGACAGAAAGTATTTGAAATATTTTGCTATTAGACAGGTACAGTAGATAGGAATTCGTCACCAATCGGCGACTTCAATATGTTTACAATAGCTTCGATATAAATACAGTGCGACAAATAGACATGTCTGATATGATGAAAAATCCATATGCCCTTTACTAACTGAAATGTTGAGTTAGCTGTCCAAGAGTACTTGTCGTATATCCCGATTGTGATTATGACGAGGATTGGCGGGTGTGACTTGTCGACAAGGTATGCAACTCTTCCACGAGACTGATCCCACTTTCGGACTTTCAGCAGGTCTATTCTATCTGATGTCAACTTTATTTTAATTTGGATAAATATCATTCATACCATTACCTAGATCAGTAGAAATTCTAGAAATTTTGATGTCAGAAAGAAATTTATAGAGGTTTACCAATCATAGAAATACTCGGTTGACAACAATTGCAGATACATGTATATAAACAATGAGACGTATAGCAGTGTAGAAAATAGACATTAATGTAGCCCTGCTTGTATACAACATCTCAAATTTGAGATTTCCTCACGCTTGAGTGACTTTGAGATTTCCTTAATATCGGCTTGTATTAACAATCCTCAAATATCTTGAGGAAATTCTCATCTGAGGAAAACGTTGAGGGATTACTCATTGATATAGGTGGCTCAAAGAGAACTCTTTAAAAGCTAAACGACAAGAAAGGTGACAGCTTCTTACATATGTAGAAACGGGAAATTGATGCTTTCGCGATAGCGCTCCGTATTAATATTTTATATGAAGAAAGGACATTGATTGGCATGTATAAACTAAATGTAGATGGTGCATACTTCGGTAGTGCTAGATGCATTTTAAAGCAAGCATTTTATCTGTATTATGCTCGCCATTATATTTTAATTTCTCAGTTATCAAAACTTATAGTTTTAAAATTATAACAAATATGACTGAATTAGATTGTGACATTTTATCAAATACTAGAAGGCAATACCTGAAGGATTTCACAGGAGAGAATGAGTGATGATGAATACAAAATAAATAGAAAAAATGATAGAAAAGAATTAAATAGCTATAAATTTGAGTCTATAGTTACAGTTCCGGCGAAGTTTAGTTAATAAACATTTAATTTGCTAGACTCATAAATCTATCTACAGCTTTTAATTTTGAAAAAAAAACAGGTATTATCTATGTTGTATGAATTTATAATTTACCAATATCTACAGTACTACATTACAACAGTATATAAATGTTTGAAACATATTTATGATTATTCAATGAAAACTTTCCATAAGTCATTAAGTGGGATGTCCATGTTTTGTTGACATGCTGAGGGATTTCTCAAGCATTTGGGGTTGTTATGAAGTTCGTTGAAGAAAACTAGGAGATAAGATTTTATACAAACTGATTTGAGGACTGACTCGAATTTTGAAATATTTCCCTTCAACTTGCATTTATACAAACCAAACTGAAAATCTCAAATTATTTGCGGAAAATCTTTAATTTGAGGGAAACTCAAGAGTTGAGATGTTTTATACAAGCGGGGCCTGGACATAAACGAAAATTTTCTTTGCGTGATGAATTCAACTTTAATATTTGAAGGAATATGACAAAGATGCGACACTGGATAAAGAAACTAAAAAACAAAGGAATATGGTTAACTTTCTGTTCATGAAGATGGTTGCACGACAGTGTAATACGAGAAATCGAGTTATGTGGTGTAGGGAACGAAAAACTTGACTGTGGAGTGGCACTGGAAAACTAGATAGATAGATAGATAGATAGATAGATAGATAGATAGGTAGATAGGTAGATATATAGATATATAGATAGATAGACTGACAAACGACATACAGATAGATAGATATTTAGTGATGAATGTAACTGTAGCCATCTGTAATAACAACTGTGTATAATTATGTATGACAGATCGACGAAGCTGACAACCCCAATGTTTTTTGTGCACAGTCGCGATGTAAATTTTCTATTATGACCTGATTTGCCACTCCAAAATCGTATTACTGATTTAAATCTAGTTTTTCACAGTTAAACCCAGTTTTAGGTTTAACTGAGAAAAAACAGGTTTAACTGCGCAAAAATCAAAAAAATGAGTTAAACCTAGTATTTCTCGGGAAAAAAACTACTTAAATTGAGAAAAACACAATTTAGCTGCGCCTCAATCACATTAATGATTGTTATTAATCCCAGTTTATCTCAGTTAAATCTTGTTTTCCTCCGGTTTATATGGATTGTGAGAATAAGAAGAATTAACTTGAGAAACATTAGGTTTAACTCGTAACCCATTTTAACTGGAGAAAACTAGGTTTAACTGAGAATAACTAGGTGTATATCGAGACATACTAAGTTTTTCTCCAGTTTATTTGGGTTACGAGAAAAAACAGGATTAACTGAAAAAGATGGGTTTAACTCGTAACCCACATTAACAGGAGAAAAACTAGGTTTAACTGAGAGAAACTAGGTTTAACTGAGAAAAACTTAGTTTATCTATTAACAAATATTCCATTTATAAATTGTTATTGGATATGCAACCTGACATTTAAAATGTGTCTATGAACCAGACCTATAACAGAGATTTCTGAAACATACAGAAACCAGTGGCTTGCTTTCAGTGTGTAATTCAATTTTGACTGATTTGAAGTATCTACGTAACATATTTATGACTGCTTATACATCATGGAGTCTGAATGAAAAGAGTAAGGAAAAATGTGAAATTGAAATTGTAAAGACAAATATTATTGTAATTGGACAAAATTAAAGATACCTTAAGATACGTTATAACGTGTGTTTACTTCATCGTACCGTGGTTAGGACAAATTTTGAAATGAGGGGCTAGCAGTAAAATATCAAAATTACATCACTTGACCTCCTTGATGAAAAATCTATGTGAGCTATTCAAACTTATCAAATTGTCTGCCATGTATCCTTTGATTTTATTGGAGTGACTGGAAACATTGTATTGTGTTTATGATAAATCTAAATAGCATAAAAGAGTCAAGTTGATTTTACTCTTCACAATGACAGGCACTCCATATCATTATCTTGTCGAGATTTGAATAATGTAATAGATTACCCAAGTGCTTTTAAAAGTTGTTTTATTCATTGATAAAGGTTAAGGTATACAATATGCAGCAAATACAAACTTGTACAGGGATATTATACGATAACAGAAATATTTTCAACAGATATGTACTTTAAGCTAAACTAAATTGAAATATTCATATTTTGATCACGCCTGGCATATCTGATCATTTGTGAAATATAAACTCCATATGCGGGTAACTGTAAGATATATTAATACTTAAATGTGGAAAATGTACGATTGGAAAGCCAAAATCGTCGCGTTTTATAGCTTAGTTGTATTTTTGCTACATTCATATTTATATACTAGTACGATTTGATATCTGTGACTGTCCATCCTCTCTCTAAATTTTCCTCTTATAAGTTTTTCTTTTGATTTCTTTTCCATTTTCCCGTTCCAATTATACTTATGAATCAATTATTGCTTATCAGTATTTTGTAAATTGACAAAATATATTATTTTTTGAATAATTAAAAATTTAACGACAGGTATTTTGCCACAAAAGGTAAGTTTTTCTTCCCAATTCTTTAATTATCTGTCAATAGATATTATTTTAAATCCAATTATTGTTACTAAAAATCTGTTTACTTGTACACAAGCAAAAGACTTAAAATCGGATTCCCTGTTTACGTGTGAAAGTATATTTTATTTCTAATTTTGATTTCCCTAAACACAATCCTTCTGTTTTATCTATATTTAACTTAATTTTAAATCACCTTTGCCTCTTATTTTCTAGGTTAAAATTTCAAATTATGTAGTAAAGATAAAGATACTAAACGTCTTGTATGCGATCTTCATATGCAAAGAAAAATGACATCAAAATGAGAATTATATCGGGAACAACTGTTCACTGTATAAAACAAACCGTTTGGAAAAAGAAAGCTCTAGTAAAAACATTCGTAGCTTTATCAAAATTTATGGTGCTATAAATAATTAACCTTTATAATTAATGAATTAAATAATTTCATAGTGTTGGCTAGCTATTACTTAGGAGCCTAAATCGACATTTTGATACCAGGTTTAAATGTTTCGGTTGATTTTGGTCAGTGTTGAATAATTTGTGAAAATCATGGACAATAACACCAACGGTCACACAAGTTTTATTGAAATGGATACATCAATTAATAGAGTTTACTTTGCTGATTTTTGTAATCGACAAGTTATCTCTAACTCTTCACGATTTTCAAACAATAGCTAAAACAAAATGTGCAATAACTCCTACTTACTTTGTTACTAAAATTTTGATCCTATTAATAGATTCGTAATACTTATCTGGTTAATCAATTTTAGGTTATGGTGTAACTTAAAATGTTTATTTACACATTTCAGAAATAATCGTCATACATCAAAACTAAGAATGGAGAGTAAGTGGACAGTGGAAATAGATATTAAAATATATAATTAACAAATATTCCTTTTCAAAATTGTAATTAAATATGCATCCTTACATTTAAAACTGCTCATCTTAGTATTTGACATCAGGTATCTATGAACCTGATCGAATTTAGGATTTGTTTCTCATGGGGAAAACTAATAATAATGTATTACCATAAGTACATACAGTACTTATTTTTATTGTTGTTATATTTATATTACTAATATGTTATGTTTATTCGTGCTTACTCCATTCATTTCAAAATTGATGAATATAGCAACATCTAAGAAGTAGTCAAAATCGGTGGCCAGATACGTGTAGCGAAGAGAAAGAGGATATTTGACAATTGTTTTTGAATAACATGTTTATTACATTTCGTGAGGCAGAAGAATGCATATTTAACACTCGTGCTACGCAGTCGTATTAAATTTGTATTCTACTGCATCGCTCGATGTAATAAACATGTTATTCAAAAACAATTGTCAAATATCCTCTTCCTCTTCGAGATTTGATAGCTAAGCGCACAAGTTGTCACAACATTCATGAGATCAATAAGAAAAATATGCAGCAAAATAAAACTTGTACACGGATGTTATATAATATCAAAAATTTTCGAAAAATACAGATATGTATTTTATCTATTCTATGGTACGTAAGAAAGATAGTATAAGGTAGTCTAGGTAATAGAAAGATTTCCCTGGTTAGGTGTTTTCTTTGAAAGGAGATAATATGTATAAGATATGCATAATATGATTAGACTTGAAAAGAGGTTTCATGTGTTTGGTAACAGTATGTAATGTTTCTCTCCAACTCATATTCATTGGCATTTTAGAGCCATCGATTTTTTTCACATTCCAAAAAGGGGCGTGTGGTTAGATAATCGCTCTTTAACACTTGGAGTATCTCGCATCTAACTGGGGCAATTTTGAGCCAAAATGGAACCAACGCTGATTTGTGAACGAATTTGTCAGTTGCAGAATGCCAATGGTCTTTTCCCGAATAAAAAGCTGATGGGTGCGGCGCAAACCACAAATTAACACAGAGGTTTTGTTGTATTCCGGAAAACACTGGTCACTTTGCTGTTGATATATCAAAACGAGAATTAGTGTAAGCAGACCGACTATTTAACAAAGTTATGTTGGTTAATATATTATGATATATTATATTATATTGTATCATTAATATATTATTTTTTGATAAAGTTATGTTGGTAAATGATATCTAAATGTAAGGTAGTGAATTTGCGTTTATAGGTGTGCGTGTCATTCATAAATAACTGTTCAGATGTATGTTTTGGAATATACGTATTTTGTACCGTGTGTGTGTGTGTTTGTGTGATTTTATGCACACACCAAATACCAGTTATTGTGTACATAGAGGTTGTTCTGCGTTTCATAGCTTTTCTACCATAACAAAGAGTCAATAGGATACATCGAATCTAACCGAACCCGGTTTCAAATGTGTATATTTAGTGACGCCATGACATCAAAGGATATATATTAGGAATTTGCTATACTAAAATAACATGTGTATTTTTTTCCCCAAATTTCTCAACTATCGACTAAAACTTTATAACCACGCCTTGTTGTACTGATATGTTTCAATAATTGTTGTTGGCAACCCATCGGTTTTTGACAATAACAAATGCTGTCAGTGATGGCAACGTATATAACTCCATAAACCAATAATAGTATTTTATTCTATAATGTTAGATATAAAGTTTTCTGAGATGTACCAAAGGTACTCTGGTATGAAGATGGCATGGCTAATGCACCAGGAACCATTAGTTACATGTAAACTGAAAAAAACTAACAGTCAAAACTTAATTTTAATGTTTTTTTTTAAATCGTGAAATCTTTTATTTAATGGAATATTTTATTTGTTATACTTTTTTAAAAATGAAAAATGTAAAGACATGGAACACGAGAATGCATATGGGAAAACAATACTGTCTAAGACGCTTTTGGAGTTCCTAAAATCAACGATATAAACTCATGAATATATGTCTCACTATGAACTTTTTATAAATTACATCCCTTTATGTCGACGGTGTTAAGTGTAAATTATTTCCCATTTTTGTTTTAATGTCCTTTTACGCCACATTCAACATTTTTCTGTCATATGATGGCAGCCAGTTTTCAATGGTTACAATGTAGTCGTGAAAAAATCACCAGCATTGTCAAAGTAAGTTGACAAACTGTAAAAATTTCTCACAAAATAAGCATAGGTTACAGTTGGGCTCAAAGTTGCATTGATAACAGTTTCCACTTTCCATTTAAATTACTAGTCATCTTTGTTATTATCTTCGGTCTTGTGGTTGCTGTATTTTATCAAAATATTTACTGATAAACAACGAAATGAAGGTACAGCAGGCATATACTTCTGCTGCTTGTATTCCATTTAGATAAAGGAGAAACTTTAAGATCAAAGTGAATGTTTTGAATTTTATTTCAGTTACTCAAGATCTTGGGGGTCTCAATTTTGCTGATACGAAAAAATAAACAGAACAAGAATGACCACTTGTCTAATATATAATGTCATTTAAACTTTGTTGGTAAGGTATGTAAAGATTTAAAGCAAGTTATATTTATTCCTCAATTTACATTGTCCATTCCATCCTGGTCAGTGTCTATACTGTGGTAACCATAAACTAGTAGTAAGCTACTTGTAGCTGCATCTAAGAAGTAGCTAAAATTGGTAGCTGGCTTCGTGTTGTTAAGATTTTGAAAATACAGAACCTAGTGATTTGCTTCCAGTATATAATTCACTCATCTTGGCTGACTTGAAATATTTATGTAGCTGTAGGTGTCTTTCTGTCTGTCTATACCATTTTTTAAAGTGTTTATCATCCTATATCATACTATATTTAGCGGATGTAATATACAATCAAATGTTTTGGAGTTTTTGGAATTAATAATTGGTCCTAGAAATTCAAAAACATATTTTCCTGAACAATTTATCTTTGAATATCTTTAAACATTGCTCCTTTCTGCATCCATCATATTGTAAATATGTTTCCGTTTCTTTTGTATTGTCCATCATTGTAACATATTCACATAATTTTATTGTTATTGTTTAGCACGATATGTTTCACATTTTATATTTTCAAGAAAATTGTTTGATGGCTTAATGCATTTTGTTTTCTATTCAATAAAACTTATTCTTTCAAAGTTTTATGCATATTTGTCAATATAAATATATTATTATTATTATTTATTATTATTATTATTATTATTATTATTATTATTATTATTATTATTATTATTATTATTATTGTCAGTATGTCACATTGTTATTTGTTGGTTTTAATTACCAAGACACGCCCAACATGACACAGAACTAAGTTTAGTATGAAGTATCTATACGACGATCTGGAAAATAAATATAACTAATTGGTAATCTGAAAAGTTGGCATATTTCAAAGTCGATATCCCGTTGATCTAACCACACCAATGATCAAGTCAAGACAAATATTTACGTTGCTCACTGCTATCAAATATAATGATAAATATACATGTAAACTGAAAATTCAGCAACACATTTAATTTTGAAATGTTTTAATTTTCACGGCTTTGTCTTTTTTGACACGACCGCAAATCGGCAGTAAGTTAACTTAGATTTAGGTTCTGTACAGTCAACCTGTAATATATTACGCGCATATATAAATTCAGTAAAGATTTATTGGCTGACTTTTAAATTCACTGATTTATCAACACCAATTTCAACAACAACGAATATAGTTATTTTGACACATACAGAAGTTAAAACATTTGGGCGATGAAACATGAAGTGACATTTCTCTTTAAATACCTCAAAATGCGAATGTTGGCCATGCGTATCCTGCCAAGATTTATTTTTAGACCACACTTTTGTTTTCGACAACGACACTGATTTCTGAGGTGCAGTATATGACTATTTCGTATCCTCTAGCCAACAAAATACCAATTCTAACTTCGAACATTTATATACATCTCGATACAGCGACGATTGACATCACCAGCTAACTCATTACAAGAACTATCAGCGAGATAATAACTTTTAATTTAAGGCAGTGTGATATGATGTCGAATCCAAGACCTTTTGTCGTGAAAAACGAGAAACAAGAAATGAGGTCAGATAATGGAATTGAAGTGCCGATTTGGAATTTACACCTACTTATTGGATTGTGAATCTGTTGCTGTCGTAACATCACACATATTGAGATTATAACATTTACATGCAACTGCAACTATGTTACTTTGGACGGCAAAATAATACATATTCCGGCGAAATGACGTCAAACGGCAAGCAGTCACTATGACAATGTTATCATTTATGGGAAAATGTATCGTCATGCAGTCAAGCGTTGCAGAAATTCAGTAAATTGAAAAAATTTTTCTGTATTGCATTTACTTTGTAAGAAAAAATCCTCACATAAGTTCAGTGATAGTTCGTTATGACTGACAATCCCCTAAATATATTTGGATTAAATCGATCAACTTTTTATTCGTTATTTTCTTTTCTCTTTTTTTTTCGTCTAAATTTTGTCAATAGTTATCAGAACAGAAAAGTATACCCAGGATAAATAAAAGATAAATAAAAACACTGGTTCAGTTAAATCATCATGCAAACCTACGTACCAACCTACCTACCTGCCTACATATATGATAAAATTTGATTAATTATACATCAATGTCTCTGTGATGAACACACAAATACATCTTTATATCTGCAAATACTGCAATACTTACGGAGAGAACAACAAGGACCATAAAAAGTTGACGAACATTTGCATCCATCACGGTAAGTCCCACCATTCTGACATTTCTCGTTACACTTTATTCTTCGTTGAGAGGCTGACCTTTTACCGTAACAGAGTTGGTAGTTCCCAGAACAACCACCACTGCTACTGCTGCTGCTACTGGTGCAATATTCTTGTCTTGTCTGAGTCAGTGTTCCACCCCCACATGTTTTACTACACGGTGATAACGTTTGCCAACTGGTCCATGAACAATAACTGCTCACTCTATCGTAACAGATAACGAATATCACAAAACTTACATAAAAAGAAACCATTTTTTCACTGTAACTCGGATAATAACATCATGTCAAATAAAAACACACCTAGTGGCCCCGTGGCGATATCCCGTACGATAAGTTACTTGTCTTTCTCCAACTATGATATAAACATTTGTTTTCAAAAGATTCAAGGCCTAATGTAAAAGACCGGCACACCGATCAATAAATTTAAAGAGAAAGATACATACATAACGTAGGCACCGGAAGCAAATTGAAAGTGTGGGGCCTTAACCAACTTGAAAAACACAAACACACCAGAAAAATCTGGGGGCTAAGCCCCAATTTTCAACACATATATTTATCTTTGCAAAACAAACAGGGTGGGTGGCTAAGCCCCCCTAGCCCCCTGGTTCCGACGCTTATGAATAACATTGGATGTAATCAAAATCATAGTCATAACAAGAGCTGAGCTCTTTGCCTGAGTCATTAGAGAAACATTCGATAATCAGCAAACTATACCAAAGTACAAAATATATAATCTATGTTGAATAATAATGATATACATATTGTGGAAAAACATATGAAAAACAATGAAGATGCGATTGAATTTATCCATACTTTTTCCCTCTATTTTAGTAGGGGGTGTTATTGTTTTTGTTTCGAGTGATTTATGTTACTTTTTGTATGTTTGATATAGTATCGTTTATGAGGAGTAATTAAAAGTTCTTTCTAACATGAGTAAAGAGTAGACATTTTATGATATCTTTTTTAGGATTAGGATAAATAAACCTTTATCATAATTAAAATAATCAAAGAATACTTGAATACAAGTAACAGTTCGTACTGTTTAAGTTCTTATTTCTTCAAAAGTTAAGATCGTGATCGTCATCTTTTAACAGACGGGCGTGTCCATGCATTTTGATTTATTATAATTTGGCTTTGTATGATACCACTTTCTCTTTTCAAAATAAACATCATTTATTTTAAATTGGAGCTCAACTGATGAAGTATTATTGACAGAAACAATCGTCTTGAGCATTATAACTTCGGTATCATGTTTATAATAAACTTTTATAAAAGAGACATATTCAAAGTAATGTAAAGACTTATGTTGTGATTTTGTTATTCATTAATGGAAAGTTTAGTTTTCCGGGAGCAGTATTTCCCATCAGTTATTGCTATTTAACTTGCATATAGAGAAATATTTATTATTTCTGTTAAACTTTAATACAGAGCAATTTTGATCGACGTCTCCCGAAATAGGTAGGGATTCCAGTTTGTTCTTTAAAAGGAATACAATATTCAACAACTTTGTTCTAAGTTCATCGACAATTGAAGTTTATTCTGGGAATTCTGTATCTATGAAACTGGGAGTACATTTGTACGAAATATATTCCAAGTCCGTATTATTCTGTACAGTAGAAATACTTTGTCGAACATAATTTGTTCTTTAACCATATATGATACAGAAATTATCATTGTTGTAATTAACGGAATACTGAGAATCAGGTCAATGTCAAGGCAATTTTTAAAAAACCGGCTTTGTTCAGAAGGTCAAGAAGATTTCACTTTGAAATATGAAAGTCCTATCACTTATTATTGCATATATATAGTCAATGTCACATGTACAAAGACCTATATACAAACATGTTGAATGATTTAATTTTTACAAAATAACAATGACAATTCTGTAATCTACTTTTTCAAACAAATCTGAGTGTTTTTTGAGAAAATATAATTTTAACAGTAACATCGTTAGAAGAAGAAAAATAATATTTCCCAGAGTCTAAATTGCTTAAAGACAGAGTTTTTTGTCAAATGAGAATGTATGAAAATGCATATACAAATTAATATTAAAACATGCTCGGTTGTGTTAAATATGTTACAGAAAAAAAATTTTTTTTATTTGTGTATGGTAAACACCTTTGTATTTATATTCAAAGTTTGCGAAAAGGGACAAGAAAGTATCAGTGAAACCCAAACTCTACACCAGTTATGAACGACAATATGTCCCTTATTAAAATGTTAACAATTTTTCAGGGTCGAATATGAATGGGGTTGAAAATCATAAACATTTGTTGAAACGAAATGCAGTTCGAAATTCTCTCGCTTGTTCGTGGTGACCGAAATTTTAAAAATGAT